>CM032231.1:9752500-9905000 GCA_019009955.1 Riptortus pedestris
TGATCAGATCTAACCAGAATATGAACAAAATTAGGATGTTGTGAAGATTATGGTATGTTGTTGGTAGGTTATAAGCATAGTTGTGAAAGGTTATAAGCATAGTTATAAAACAACTAGTGATGATTGTGAAGTAGTGCAGTTATAAACAAGTGCAGGTTATAAACAAGGAAGGTAATTATTATTATATTTAAATTTTAAAATATATTGATTATTTCCACCAATAATTCATTCACATTTCAATTTATTTTGTTAAAATAAATTCTTACAATGTTAAGAAACATTTAATAGCATTTAATTTCCAAATTATTTTTTAATTTATACTTATTACCAATTAAGAAGGCAATTCACTTTCTTCACTCTATTGCAAAATGTTTCGCTTTCTTCACTCATTTCAGTTTAGTAATGTTACCATTATTTAACGATTACAGAAAAACGCTTTTTATGTATATTGTCGGTATCATGAATACTAAACGAGATATTTGGATTTTATCGTTTTCGTTCCGCTCCTACTCATGATATATTAACAATAACCTGTTTTCATTGAACTTTTTCTTTGTGTGATACATGCAAATACGTTATATAATGACGCCATGAATTTCGATTTTTCGTTCTTTAGTTGAAAATGAGTAGATGATTTTTACCATATTCGATATTCAACCGTTTCTTGCAACTATAAAGCTTTTATTATTGACTGAAATCGGGCCTGGAAAAGTCGGGGTTTAGTTTTTATGAGTCAGGTATGAAAATGTTATTGAACCAATCTCGCTAAACTATTGTTGTTCTACAATTATGGTTCTATGCATTTTCTCGGAGCTCTTGTATTATGTGTTTAAACTCAATATGGTTGTTGAATGTCATTCAGGAAGACTTCCTATAAAAAAAGGCCGTCACGCAGGGGCTGCGTAAACTAAGCAGATTTCCCAAGAGCAATTTCAGAATAGAAAGTCAAACAGTTACGGAAAGGGCCTGAACTAGCTCTAGACGGAAACTCACTACTAGACCCGAAGTTAGCCGATCTCATCTCAGAAGCTGAAAACAAAAAAATGCAAATATCTCGGTTAATAATCAAGATACAGAATAAATGTATATATCATTATTTATAGTAAATTTAATGTTCATTAAGATTGAATCTATATAATTTTTCGATCCGACGTATAGGAACGGAGATATTTCGAATTTTCGAAAATCCTTCCCTTTAAACCCCCCTCCCACTGGTCCGATTTCAGCCATTAACGAACTTGATCTTTATTTTTGCATAAAACGTTTAAATATCGAGTTTGGCAACGATCAAACGAAAATTGCGACCGCTAGAGCGTTAAAAGACAAATATATATAAATATATAATTTTGAACGGACCTCATTTCCGTCATCTCCTGGGAAGGATCGATGGACATTTGAGGAAATTTTTCGAAACTCGCGTCATGAGTACGACCTCAATAGCTGATTTCCCTTCAGGGAAATCTGCTAAAAGTACGTCACACAGGGGCTGGAAAAACTAAGCAGATTTTCCACAGCAGAGTTACGAAAATACGTATAGAGAAACAATTGTAGTGCATCAATATTTTAACGAGATTGGCTCGATCCATTTTCAGATCCAACTCATAATAACAGTGATATTTTGAATTTGGGAGACCCTCCCTCTATACCCCCACTATTCCAACTCCAATTTCACCAAATAACAAATATAGTCTATAGGTTTGACTTCATCTATTTAATTTTGAGTATGATATGAATCATATAAACATTTTCGAGTGAAGAACGAAAAATCTGAAATTATGATTTCATCACATAACGTATTTTCATGTATCTCACAAAATAAAAGTTCAATGTAAACGTATTTGGTATTTAACCTTGGACTGAAGTGAGCATAAACAGATACTACATCGTTCTATGTGTGCGTGTGTGTTTGTATATATATTTTAGAAAAGACGTACTTTTAGTCATCTCCTTGGGCCGGATCGATGAAAAGTTGTTGGAAATGGTTTAATGAAGAAAACTCCACAGCTTAGTTCCCTTAATGGAAATCTGCTAAAATAGCGCACACAAACACACCCACACACACACACACACACACACACATATATATATATATATATATATATAAATAATTATACTTAACCCTAATATGTAAATTGGAACATTTTTAAAGAAAACATTAAACGATGAAAAGTAAAAATGCAATATTTAATAATAGTATATTATCAATTTACCCATAATAGCTGTTCCAATAACTTATTTTCTGATACAACGCATTTCCTCAGTTCTGCATTTATAGAACACAATTCTATCCACAACAGGCCATCGGTTTGTTGTTTTTATAACTGCTTCTTTTAAAAGGTACCTTTCATTTGAAAGGAGTGCACAGTCACGTATGAGATAAGTCTGGCTATAAGTCTGTTCAGTAGTAAAATCGCATGGGCATAATGAGTTATTAGTCAATTTAAATCTTTTTAGGTACCCTTTCATTGAGCCATGTTAATAATTGTGCTATGTAAAAGTTAGTTGATGTATCTTTAATGTTATATATATATATATATATATATATATATATATATATATATATATATATATATATATATATAGACACACGCACCCAATTCTAAAGGTTAGTTATATGGCCTAGGGTAATGCAGACGATCTCTGATCAGTGATTTTAAACTCGTCCCTTTGATTAAGTGCTAACTCTAGCTTCAGGAGTTTCTATAATTAATGACGAAGGGAGGACTCTGAAATTGATTCTCGATGCAGAATACATTAGCGTCCAATTACTGAAGTTGCTAATTTGCAGTTGGTTCGGATATCAAATGTATTTAGGAATATGTTAAACTAATTTAAACGTTGGTTGTAACAAAACTTTTAATTTAGTAGAAAGAAGTATTGAAATATATTTGTAACATGTAAAGAGTCTGTGCATAAAATTACTTGTTGTGATCGATTTTCTAATTTTGGAAGTGCTAGTATAATGGCCTGTAGTTCTGCAGTATAAGTACTTGATTCGTCGTGTAGTTTAACTTTGTAAGTTTTGTTTTTGATAGTGGCGGCTGAGCCCGTCCCGTGTTCTGTCTTAGATCCGTCTGTGAAAATGAATAGAGTGTTAGGGTTTTGTGAAATTATAACCTTGAAAGATGATTGGTAAAATTTTGAAGAAAGAGGGATTTTTGATTTTATGCTAACTTTAAATAAAGTTGATAATTCTTCAATCTCCAATGCGGTAGTTTATGAGTTGTGTTCAGTGCATTGGTGTTTGATAAAAATGATGAAAATCGTTATTTGGAAGGAGGCGGATTAAAAGCGGTTTCTGTTTAGGACTGGTTTGAGTTTATTTATTTAAAGACATGTTATTTAAAAATGTAATTACACATGATTGGTCTAATGCCTTTGAGTGCGATAAAAATTTGAAACTCAGTGTTTGCGTCTATATTCCAGTGGGGGCTCTTCAGCTTCAACACATAAATTAAAGAGAAGTTATTGAATCTTTTAGTAAAAAAAAAATTATTTCCAGATCAATTCGTCAGTACTGTTCTAAATATAGTGGACAACATTATAATAATCATGGATAGCATTCATTTATCATTATTAAGTACCATTACTGAGGTAGCTTTGCTTAGATAATACATAGACTGAATAATAAGTTTGAATGTTATTCATTACAAGGTAATAATAAAACCTTTCAATTTACAATTTCTGGTTGTGTATTTACTTTTATTATTTTTTACAACTTTCCGGGAACGTAGGATAGCGATCCACTATTTCCGAATGTGTCAGGCTAAACTTTAAAAGCTTATTATTCAATCACAATTCATCGTTCAAAACATTATGGGAGATAAATATCTTAATAGTGGATAACATATTTTTATTACAAACTATGTAATATTTATAATTTCTATTCCCAAAACTGGCCCCAAGCAAATTTATTTATTTTATTTACTTCACAACTATTATTAAAAATAATCTATTGTATGCACACCGAAACAACACAGTATACATAATTTTAGGAGATTTCCCTTAAGGGAAATCAGCTATTGAGGTTGTACTCATGAAGCGATTTTCGAAATCTTTCTTCAATCAATCCTACCTAGGAGATGACGAAAATGAGGTCCGTTTAAAATTATATATATATATATATATATATGTATATATATATATATATATATATATATATATATGTCTGTAACTGCTCTAGCGGTCGAAATTATTGTTTAATCGTTACCAAACTCGATATTCAGTCGTTTAATGTAAAAAGAAAGACTAAGTTCGTTAACGGTTGAAATTGGATCAGGGAGTGGGGGGAGGGTTTAGATTTAGAGGGGAGAATTTTGAAAATTCGAAATATCTCCGTTACTATACGTCGGATCGTACAAATGTGTAGAATCAGTCATTAGAGAGGTAAATGTACTATAAATATTGCCATATACATTTATTCCTTATCTTGAATATTAACCGAGATATTTGCCTTTTTCAGTATTCAGCCTTCAGCAAACCCCCATTTCTACTCATGCAACATAAATAATGCTCACTTATGTAATAAACCACATTATTTGAAGATTAAATACCAAATATTGTTTTCAAGAGACATTTATTATACGAGATACATGCAAATGTGTGACCCCCCCCCCCCTTCTTAAGTTTTTGGACTATCTAAATTTGATTGATTGAGATTAAAATTATTCTGATTCATTATAAATTACAGTACTAGATATAGTAAATAGTTTTCAATCAAATTAATGATTCAGGTATATTACAATTATTGTTTTTCTTTCCGGTAAGAAGTTGGCAGGACTGTTTGTTTACATTTCAGATGTTTTCCGTCGGGAGGACGGTTTTTGTTATTACCGTTTGTATTTATTCACTCAATATTCACGGTCGTGTTGTATTACCGGTATGTAGATTTATCTATTGCTAAGCTTCACCCGGGAAATCTGCTTAGTTTACGCAGCCTCTGCGTGACGGACTTTTTCATAGTATGCTCTGTTGTGCTTAACATTGTAACTGAACAATGATAATAAATAGCAGGCTTAACTGTGTTCACTTCCCAAACAATTACAATACCTTTAACATTGTTTTGATTAAATGGTCTATGATATTTAAACAATTAGCCATGCGAGTTAAAGCGTTGATCTTTATCTCATATGGTAAGCCTAGAGTGGACTGGGCCAAGGAAAATATTTAGTGACGGAATTCATTATATAACATTCTAAATCCCACCCTGGCTAGAAAAGGATGGTAACCTGTAGAGAACCCGTCCCAATTAGCCTAAGTTACAAAAAGTGGACGTTAATAAATAATAACAATAAACAAATTTACATTCCTGTGCATAATGCATCATTAAAAGTGTAAGCACTAAATGTAGTGTAAATTATTATCATGTCAAGTTAAATGAGTACTTAGTCACTTTCGACTTTTTTAAAATTGCATACTATTTAAGTAATGTTTAGTTGTAGCTTAAAGCATATATCTTCATTACTTTTGATACGAGGAAAAGTGTATATGAGAAACATTACTCTAAATTGTAGTGTTCATTGGATTTATGGGTTTGCATCCATATCTGGTAACTATGGCCAGATCTATACCTTTCTCGAGTCTTGCTGAATAAATGTAATATGGGTGAGTGTGTGAGTATTTATGTATCTTTTTTATTAGTTTGTTAATATATTTTTACCGTTTTTGGGACAGGCATCAGTTTATAATCTTTGTAATCTTCGAGACATCGTTTTGGGTTAGTTAGAGGGGTGTCAGATAAGTTGTAGGATATATACTAAGACGGAAAATGTGATGATAAAGCTGTGGTTGGAGGAAAAAGAAATAAACTGACTTGTAAAGAGAAAATGTGGAAGATTTCTCCCTTGAACTAGTCCCTAGGCTTTAATTCTTCCGGAAATGAAATGTTTTCATAACTTGTTTTCTTTACCTTTTACTTTTTCCTTCCCTATTCACACCGATTTTAACCATTAGCAGATGTGATCTTTATGTTGGAATGAAACGGTTAAATATTGAGTATGCTTTTAATAAAAATGTCACATAGAACATAATTGAGCATGTCACATAGTAATTGGTCAGTGAATACAATATTTTATTTTTAAGCTTGGACTAGAACGGTTCAACATGTATCAGCACAATTTTAATATGAAACGAGTAGGTGTGGAGGTTTACTGAAAACTGAATACTAAATATTGCAAATATTTACTTTAAATTCGAGATACAGAAAATATCTACACAGCACTTTTATTGGAGATATCTACATATCGCTTTTGCGGGAAAAATCTACAGAGCACGTTAATAGAAAATATCTACAGAGCAATATTATAGGAAATGTGTACATGTTTACGTTTTTCATACATTTACAAACTTGCTCAGAATACTTTTTTAACCTTTTATTGTATTTGAGTGTCTGGGATAAAGATTATTCTTATTCATTATAAATTACAGCATTAACTATAAGTAATTATGTTTAAAAAAAATTAATATGTTATATTCAGACATATTTTTATAATGGGTTTTCTTTCCAATCTAGAATAGTTCTATCTATTTATTCAGCTTCGAGAGGTTGGCCGACGTGTTTGAGTACCATTCAGACGCTTTCCGTTGTGGAGGTTATTAAAACGCGAATTGACTGAAAGTGTTCTCATTAACGTTTGTATTTATTCACTTAATATTCACAGTGTTGTTAATAGTATGTAGATTAATTTTTGAGGAGCTGGATGGTGAAGGAATTATTATCTCAGGTAAGAAAAGGAAGGCCCCGTTCCTTCAAAGTCGTTTATTCTATGCGACAGAGCGCTTTTAGAGGATACGTTTCACCATTAGTGCCCTGCTGGAAAACATTTACTATTAAAAACGTACAGTTACGTATAGTAATCTTATACGATGTTTTTAATAGTAAAAGTTTGCCAGCAATGCACTGATGATGGAGCGTATGCTCTGAAAACGCATAGAATAAACAACTGTGAAGGAAAGAGGCCTTTCTTTTTGATGTGGCATTGCTGTTTTGACAAATGGACTTGTCCCTAAAATCACTGAAAAGAGCAAAAAATAATTAAATTTACCTGAAAACATAATTTTGCAATCACAAAAATCTGTTCTATTAGACACTGTCCAATAGTTTCCTCAATGCCCAGTGAAGAAACCCATTTTCTCAGTTAAGCCTAATCCAGTAAAAACATTTTCATGAAACTGAGCATATGACCCCAAATAATAATAGAGAACACTGACATCATACAGAAGTGGCTTCACCTCGATGTGAAACGAAATATTAAGATAGAGCCAGCAAGACAAGCCTCAAGCCCAGCCCTTGTGTCATTCTATCACACCCAGTCCCTCCATCCCTGGCCAAAATGCCTCTCTCTAATCTCACAGACTAAAGTTTTTAATAAAATATAAATACAATTAATAATAATTGTCCCTTGAGGGAAATCAGGTATTGGGGTCGTTCTCATGACGCGAATTTCAAAATGTTTCTTCAAATGTCCATCGATCTAACCCAGGAGATGACGAAAATGAGGTCCGTTCAAAACTTTGTATATCTATATATATATAAAATTTGAACCTCTGACTGTACATTGATTTTTTTCGCGAAATTTCACGATAACTTTTCGTTTCACATGTCATAGACACCATAACTGATTTGTTTCTTTCGTGTCTGTTTGTTTGTTTGTTTGTTTATTTGTTTGTTTCTTTGTTTGTTTGTTACCTTTTCACGCATAAACGGCTGAACCGAATTTTATGAAAATTGGTATGCATAATACTACTAGCCCAACTTAGACTTTAGGCTATATTAATATTCTCTAAGACGAACAGAAGTGGGGGTTATAAGGGAGGCCTAAAATTAAAAATAGCGATATTTCGTTTCCTATTGCATTTTCAGCAAGTATGCACATAACAAAAGTTATTTATTTTGTAATTTAAAGTATCTTTTGTTATATGCACTTTTGCCGTATACGGAAGTATAAATGAGTTACACGCTAAAAACTATTGCGGGAGTCCACAATTTTATTTGGCACAAAAGACTCAACCGAACTAAACCAAACTCGCTATGTGAATTAGTACTAACGATTTCTTTATAACAAGCTATACTAACATTTCTAGGGACGGGCAGGAGTGGGGGTTTTAAAGAAGGCCTGAAATTAATAATAGTGATATTTCGTTTCCTATAGCATTTTCGACAAATATGCACATAACAAAAGTTGTTTATTTTGTTATTTAGGGAAACTTTTTTTTATATACACTATCATCGTATACCGAAGTATAAAGGCGTTATACGCAAAAAATTATAGCGGGAGACAATTTTATTTGGCACAAAAACTCAACCGAACTAAATAAAACACTCAGTATGTTTATTAGCACTAACGCCTTCCTTATAATAAGCCATACTAACAGTTCTAGAGACGGGCAGGAGTGGGGGTTATAAGGGAGGCCTGAAATTAATAATAATGATTTCCTATTGGGGTTTTGGCAAATATACAAGTAAAAAAAGTTGTTTATTTTGTTATTTAGAGAAATTTGCACAACACTTCTTTTCAATATGAACTACCAGGTACCACACCTGAAAAAATTAATTCAAATGTATGTCAATATTTTCTCCTTAATAATTCAAATCTATGCATAATGCACAGGAGACGTGAAATATGACAATATGCAGGACAGTGAAGTCTTACATAAAAAAATAATTTTATTATTAACAAATGCTAACAACGGGTATTAACCCTAAACACTGGAACGGATAAATGTCAAAATATTGTGCAAAGTAAAGCCTTGCCATAAATATACCATCACCATCCAGCCTCAAATGAATTCCCGAGCGAAGCCGGGTATCTGAGCTAGTATATATATATTTTATTTGTGTGTTACCGTTCTAGTGGTCGCAATTATTGTTTAATCGTTACCAAACTCGAAATTTAGTCGTTTTATGTAAAAAGAAAGATCAATTTCATTAACGGCTGAAATCGGACCAGAGGGAGGGGGGGGGGGTTTAGAGGGGGAGAATTTTGAAAATTGAAAATATCTCAGTTACTATACGTCGGATCGAAAAGGTGTATAGAATCAATCTTATTGCAAATTAAATGTAATATAAATATTGTTATATACATTTATTCCCTATGGAGGATATTAACCGAGATATTTGCATTTTTCAGTTTTCAGCCTTCAGCAAACCCCCACTTCTACTCATGGTACATAAGCAATACTCTGTTATGTAATAAACCATATTATTCGAAGCTTAAATACCATAAATTGTTTTCAAGAGACTTTTATTATACGAAATCAATGCAAATATGTTATCGTGACGCCCTCCCTCTTCTTAAGTTCTTGGACTACTAAAATTTGATTGATTGAGATAAAAATTATACTGCTCCATTATAAATTACAGTACTAGATACAGTAAATAGTTCTCAATAAAATTAATATGTTACATTATGATATATTTCAGTAATTGTTTTTCTTTCCGGTGTGAGGCGGGCAGACCAGTTTGTTTACATTTCTAACACAACGCTTCCTGTCGGCAGGTTATTGAAATTGGATGAAGCATTTCTTATTTCCGTTTGTATTTATTCACGGTGGTGTTGTGTTTGCAGTATTTAGATTTATCCATTGTTAAACATTACGAGGGAAATCCGCTTAGTTTACGCAGCCCCTGCGTGATGGACTTTTGTCAATATGACTTGATGTATGGAGGAGTGATGGGCTTCTCTATCATGTGTTATCCTTGGTGTTACCTTTCTAACTGTATTACCTTTTATTTTTGTCCGCCAAGTGTTAAATGATATGCAGATGTAGATTGATCAATCAGATAGTTAATTACTCAGCTTTGCAGTTAATTAAATACATGCCATTGCAGGTAATTGCATTTGAATGTGGTCATATATGGCGATTGCTGAGGTCAATCGGCTGAACCACAAGCATCCTCTGTAATCTGTCGGTAATTAACATTGGAGGCTGATTATCAGAAATTAATTTCCACGAAGTGACTAACCACAATAGGCGGAATATCGGGATTTGCCTCACATTCTACCATTGAAACTTGAATATTATGTTTAACAAAGCGTGGCTCTAGGGACTTGTGATTGGTCTTTTATATAACTGTGAAACTAAAATAGGAGAGCAAAATAATGTACAGTTAAGACTGAAAGGGGCTGCGTCAACTAAGCAGATTTCCAAGCTGAACACAATAGTGATTTTATCGCACCGCATATTCCCTATTTCTATGTAAAAAAAGTCCGCCACGCATTTGCAATTACTTCAAAATGTAAAAGTTCAATAAGAACAGTATTTGGTATTTAGGCTTCAAATAATGTACTTCATAAAATAAAAGCTTAGTGTTAATATGACATGAGTAGGAGTTGGGGGTTTACTGAAGGCCGAAAACTAAATACAAGTGAATATTTCGGTTATTAATCAAGATGGTGAAAAAAACATTAAAAAAAAAACAATTATAGAAAATTACATTTGCGATAAGATTGGTTCTGAAATATTTTTCGATCCGACGTATCATAACGGATATATTAAGAACTTTCTAAATTCCCCCTCTAAACCTCCTTCTGGTAGGATCTCAGTCCATAATGAACTTAATCTTTAGTTTTACATAAAATGTTTAAATATAGAGGTTGGCAACAATCAAACAAACATTGTGTCTGCCATATATATATATATATATATATATATATATATATATATATATATATATATGGTGTGTGTGTGTGTGTGTGTGTGTGTGTGTGTGTGTGTGTGCGTGTACGCATTTATATCAATAGCTCATTCCCCTGAAGTGAAATCTGATGAAATGCAAATATCTCTCTTTGTATTCATGATAGAGGAAATAAGTATAAAGCAACATTGATAGGTAATGAAATGTGCAATAAGATGAGTGTATTACAAGCTTACGATCTGGCAGAAATATAGTCCCATCAAGGTAAGCACTATCTTATAGATAAAGGAAGGTTCTGTATCTTAATGATCAAGGTAGGCACTGTATCTTATTGATTAAGGTAGCCACTGTATCTTATTGATCAAGGTAGACACTGTATCTTATTGATCAAGGTAGGCACTGTATCTTAATGATCAAGGTAGGCACTGTATCTTATTGATCAAGGTAGACACTGTATCTTATTGATCAAGGTAGGCACTGTATCTTAATGATCAAGGTAGGCACTGTATCTTAATGATCAAGGTAGGCACTGTATCTTAATGATCAAGGTAGGCACTGTATCTTATTGATCAAGGTAGCCACTGTATCTTATTGATCAAGGTAGCCACTGTATCTTATTGATCAAGGTAGGCACTGTATCTTATTGATCAAGGTGTCTCATAGAGCTGAACTAATAATAAATACAATTTATAATTAGTTGCAAATCCTGAAGACTCGAAAAAAACTAATCAAACTGCTGTGGATACCCTCATCCTCTGGAATTGCAGGAAATGTGGCTGTTGATAAAGCAGAAAAAGAAGCAGCTCATATGGGAGTTCATATGTCTATGGAGCTAATGATATGAACAGCTGGCTAAATAGCAACGTCCATAAAAGCTGGCATAAAATGTGGAAGGAAGTACTCCTCACGAACAAATTGAGAAATATAAAAGATTGTCCAAGGACATGGCACAGTGCCTTCAGAGGCATACGAAAAGATGAGGTAGTACCTACCAGGATGTGTAAGGGCTAACATAAAATTAGCCTTCAAGGCACTTCACAAGCAGTTGATAGAATCATTGTTAATAGATATATGATGAGTTGTACATAGTGTAAAGGAGGTGCGAGGAAAAAGAAAAAAACATATATATGTGAACATGTTGTGTGTGTGTGAGTACCACTACTTTCAAACAAATCTAATACAAATGACCAAAAGAAAGGCTACCTTCACATCTCGAATCCAGATTGCCTCACCAGCAAATTTAATCGGCCTTCTTAAAATAAGCTTGAGGGTTGAATTACAGATTCCATAATAAGAGCATAGAAACGGCAAACCCTTGATGGTTATTGTAGGTAGATGATACAAGTACAATAAGGGCTACATAATGGCTATATTATTGTAGCCTGTGAGACTCAAGAACAAGACTCGGGGAAGAAAGATTGGCCCATCACCGCTAAATTACGACGTCCAATCAAAAGCTTTAATGGCTCCTGGAGGATAAAGAAGGAACCAAATTGTCTAGTACACAAATGAAGGGAAAATGGTGAAACTAGCCTAGCTACACGGACCTGCACAACTTGGGAGTATTAGTTAGATTCCAGATTGGTTTTTTCCAGACAGGGGAAAAAAAGAAGTACATATACATGCACACATATATATATATATATATACATACATATACTTACATACATATATATATACACACACACACACACACACACACACACACATATGCTACTATTGGTAAGCATTATATCCTTCGCTGACCTACAAGAATAGGATACCTAAGTTCAACTACCCAAGAAATTTAAAACTGTATATAAATGTATTAGCCTGTAAATAACAAATAGGTTAGTATAATATAATTACATAGTAATATGAATCAAAACAATCAGAGATACTAAGTAACCGCAACACTAAATTTTGTATTTCCTCAATGGCATAATAACCACAATGTTGATTGCCCAAACAAACACCCTACCTACTATTTATCTTAATTCATTTCAATAATAATTCAATATTTTTAGCAGATTTCCCTTAAGGGAAATCAGCTATTGAGGTCGTCGATTTTCGAAATATTTCTTCAGATGTCCTTGGATCCTACCCAGTCCTGGTTTATCTGTTAACGCTCTAGTGGTCGCTTTTTTTTTTATTTGAGACAAATTTATTTATAGAGTAGGAACAGAGAGTTGGGTTATCTTTTAATCAAATCGATTCAATTATTCCTTTAATATAATTTTTAATTTAGCCCCTCCATAATGGAATAAGTCAACGAAAATCAAGAGAAACTAATATTATCGTCCTGAGTTATAAGTAGATTATTCTTGATCGATTTTTGTCCAATGACGGCTTCTCAATGAGTAGATTTGTATTTATTCAGAGATTGAAAATTACTTCCGGAATTGAGAGTACTTTCAGTTAATATTCTGCGATGTCAATTTCATCAGAATTTTTCATGTATCACACATTTATACAATTATTTTTTTTTTCAATTTTATATATATAAACTATATTTTTACCCGTAGTTAACCTGTTAAATGTTTAATGGTGATAATGTAATGATAGGATTAATTTATATACTAAGAAATCTATTTTCACTACGTAACAAACTAATTTCTTCCTTAATATTGATCAGGAAAAAAACGTCAGCAACGCAGGGTCAGCATAAAATAAACAGATTTCCCACGTGTTGGTATGACACTCTAGTGATCTTAGCTCACTGCATATTCTGACTGAAATCAAGAAAATCCGATAAAAAAATGATCTTTAGGGACAACTGAAACTGTTAAATATCGACTATGGTAAAGATCAAATAAACATTTTCGACACAAAGATGTAAAATCGTAATCGATGACGTCATCGCTCAACGAATATCTGTGTATCTCGCATAATAAAGTTCTCTTGAAATCAATATTTGGCATTTAAGCTTAGAATAAAGAGGATCATGATATAACAGCTTATTGTAATCTTACATGAGTAGGAGTGGGGGTTAACTGAAGGCTGAAAACTAAAAAAAGTCCGTCATGCAGGGATAACTAAACGTAAACTAAGCAGATTTCACATGTGAAGTTTTACAATATAGAGATCTGCATACTGGTAACACAACACCACCGTGATTGAATACAAACGGTAATGAGAAATCTTTCAGTTAATTAAAATAAATTCCCAACTGAAACGGCTTCTGAATTGTAAAAATAATTTATATTTTAATAACTCAAATTTTAGTAGTCCAAGAACTAAAGAAGGGGGGGCGGATGAACAGAACGTATTTGCATAAATCTCACAAAGTAAGGAAGGTGAGGTAAGGTTAGAAACGACAGATAAGGTAAGAAGAAGCTTCCACCTGAGTCGAGTACTTACGGAAATGGCCAACCTAATCCGAACTATAACCGACCACAGACTTCATGAAAATTCGGTTAATATTCAAGATAGAGAATAAATGTATATAACAAATATTTATAGTAAATTTAATTTGCAATAAGATTGGTTCTATACAATTATTCCGGTTAATTGTTAGATCCGATGCATAATAACGGAGATAATTTGAATTTTCGAAAATTCCCCCTCTAAACCCCCCCCCCATCCCTCTAGTCCGATTTCAGCCATTAACGAACTTGATCTGTCTGTTTACATAAAACGGATAAATATCGAGTTTCAAACAAAAATTGCGACCGATAGCGAATTATAGAAATTGCTCTCATCTCCACCTTCCGATTTCTGCCGTTAACGAACTTGATCTTTAGTTTTACATAACACTCTTATATATCGAGTTTAGTAACGATTAAACAAAAGTTGCTACCGCATGAATGGTAACAGACAAATATATATATAATTTTGAGCGGACCTCATTTTCGAGTAGGATCGATGGACGCTTCATGACTAAAATCTCAATATTTAATTGATTGATGATTAGGGGATTTTCTGTCAAATTTTAGAAAGAATGTTTGCAAAAAGAAACAAAACTGTAAAAAAAGTTCGCAAAATTGTTTTTCTTTATAAAAGTTTCTTTCCTACGTATAAAAAAAGAGAATTAGCTTTTAACAGAAAAGTAATATGATTGGTATGTTTATTTGTTGCAATGTTATATCAGAGTTTAAATCATCACAAAAAGTGTTTTGTTGTTTCTGAACACGTTTTTGCATTAGCGGCCTAAAAATTAATTTTAAAGCGGGGTAAAAGTTTTCACAAGCGGACGCATAAAAATGAGGTTAATTTTTTTTTTTTTTTTTTTTTTTTTTTTTTTTTGAGAGAGAGAGAGAGAGAGAGAGAGAGAGAGATAGAGAGAGAGAGAGAACTGACGGTGGCGGAGCTTCAAAGATTAAGTGTTAACCTCTCCAAGTCTAGACAAATTTGATATCGACTGTTGAGAATCGAATCCCGTTGGCAATATGAATGTTGTTTATTGTATAACCTTCTCTCTGGATCTAGGATGTGTTATCTCTCCAATCAAAATGCGGGGCTCAACTTATTTCAGCAATAGGAAGATGGCGTTATTTCATAAAGTTCACATTTCCTGTTCAGTCTGGTCAGGAAGCTCATTTATCTGAAATTTCCTTTTTCCCCAGCACAATTTCTTTCCTTCATCAAGTTACTGCTCAACCACCCCTGCAGGCTTGTCTACGTTTTACATTACGAATGTTATTTTTATATTCGTTTTTGAGATATATGTTTTTTTTGATCAACCGGTCCACTAACTATAATAATTATTTATTTACGTCCACTTTTTTGCACTAGGTGTAATTTGGAAGAGAAATCTACAAGTTACCACCCTTTTCTAGGCGAAGGGGGGGGTGGTTCGGGGGTTATATAATGAGTTCGTCATTAAATCTATCCTATTGCCCAGGCGAGAATCCAACTCGCTCTAGGATTACAATGTGAGATTAAGGCCAATACATTAATTCACATGGCTAACCTGAACCCCACTGTTTTATTATTTGTTTTTTTTTTTCTATATTAAGAGTTTCGTATATAATTGCAGTGATTTTAATTTGCTCAAAATTACTACTTTTCTACACAACAGTATTAAGATTCCATCACAATCATAAAAAGTCCGTCACGCAGGGGCTGCGTAAACTAAGCAGATTTCCTATGTGAAGTTTAGCATTAGAGAAATCTGCATACTGGTAACACAACACCACCATAAGTAAATACAAACGGTAATGAGAAATCTTTCAGTTAATTTTAATAAACTCCCAACTGAAACGGCTTCTGAATTGTAAGAATAATTTATATTTTAATAACTCAAATTTTAGTAGTCCAAAAACTAAAGAAGGGGGGGGGGCGGATGAACAGAACGTATATGCATAAATCTCACAAAGTAACGAAGGTTAGGTAATGTTAGGTTAGAAGCCTCCGCCAGAGCCAAGACTTACGAAAACTGCCGAACTAACCCGAACAACACCCGACCACAGACTTCATAAAAATGCAAATATCTCGGTTAATATTCAAGATAGAGAATAAGTGTGTATGACAATATTTATAGTAAATTTAATTTGCAATAAGATTGGTTCTATACAATTTATCGATGCATAATAACGGAGATATTTCGAATTTTCGAAAATCCCCCCTCTAAACCCCCCGCCTCCCACTGGTCCGATTTCAGCCGTTAACGAACTTGATCTTCCTTTGTACATAAAACTATTAAATACCGTGTTTGGTGACGATCAAACAAAAATTGCGACCGCTAGAGTGTTAACAGACAAATATATATATATATATATATATATATATATATATATATATATATATATATATATATATATATATATATATATATATATGTCTGTATATATATATATATATATATATATATATATATGTCTGTGTGTATATATATATATATATATATATATATATATATATATATATATATATATATAGTTTTGAACGGACCTCATTTTCGCCATCTCCTGGGTAGGATCGATGGACATTTGAAGAAATTTTTCGAATCTCGCGTCATGAGTACGACCTCAATAGCTGATTTCCCTTAAGGGAAATCTGCTAATAGCGAATCTCTATCGGTACTAAAAGTTCATAATTTATTGATTTATTTTTTGACTTGAAATCTTAATTGATGGCCTCATCGCACAACGAATTTGCATAACAACGTTCTGTTAAAATCAATATTTGGTATTTAAGCTTAGCATAAAGTGGTTCATGATATAACAGCTTATTGGTAATATGACATGACTAGGAGTGGGGGTTGACTGAAGGCGAGAACTAACATATTCACATATCTCAGTTTATATTCATGATACAGAAAATATTGATATCAAAACAGGTATAGGCAGTTAAGTTTACAATAAGATTTTATACAATTTTTCGATCAGACGTAAGTATAATAACATAGATATTTTGAATTTTCGAAATTCCTCTCGTTTGTATCCCCAGTCCTATTTCGGGCCATTAACGAAATTGACATTTAATTCTACATTAAAATTGAGTTTGGTAACGTTTAAATTTAATACGCTTGAGCAATAACTGACAAATATATGACAGAGGGCATCCTTGCCTTACGCCTTTCTTAATTCTTCTACACACACACACACACACACACACACACACACAGATATATATATATATATATATATATATACAATTTTGAACGGACCTCATTTTTGGTTGATGGACATTTGAGGCCAACCTCAACAGCCGATTTCTCTAAAGGGAAAACTGCTCATAGAATCACAGTTGCTCTATCGTCTGCATTCAAATACCCCCTCAGTCGAAATGACTTAATCTGGACATTGAGAGATACTTTCAATCGATTTACCTTAGGGAAAATCTTATTAAATCTATAAAATGAGCTGCTTTCAATTACAATCTCATCTGACCTCTGAATGGTCACATTGGAAGAATTAGTTTTCAATTTGTTTCCAATATGAAGTTGAGCTTAAGTTGATTGGTTCGTTGGATTATGTAACCAATGTTCTCGGATATACGGTCTCCTGTAAATCCACAATCAATCTCTATAGCACAAAGGCCGTTCAATAGGGGCGTTCAATCACTTTGTCAACGTTTTCAATGTTCCTTCTGACTTTGTCAACGGGCGAGAGAAAGGACGGATTAATGATCTTTGTGCAGTATAATGAGTATAGTATATGCACAAGCTAGAGTCCCTATTTAGGGTATACATGTTGAGAGATATCTGCTTTTGATACGCCTAGCGCTAGTGAGATGATTAGTACAAGCTAAGTGCTTCAAGAGACGAATCAATACCTATTACACACTCTATAATGGCTAAACAGGCCATTAAAACTCTATTGAGACACGAATATTATAAAAAAAATGGGACGAAAGATATACAAATACACACGTAAAGGACCCCAATTACGTAAGTACATACCAGCTATACGGTATACCAGAGACAAAAAATAACACTTACCAATTCCAAGCTAATCAACCGACATTTTATATCAGGACATGGACCAACAAAAAGCTACTTGTACAAATTTAAACTAACAAACACAAATACATGCAAATGTGACAATGAGACTGAACAGACATATGACCACCTCTTATATGACTGTACATTACTTGACGGACGAAGAATAAAACTCATCAAGTACATTACCTTACAAAACGGAACTTGGCCGACGGACAAACCGAAACTTTTACTCAAATTCAACAAGGGATTTAGTGCATTTATACAAGAATTGGACACCATATTGTAGATCAACGCCTACTGATCACACACATATGTAATGTTTATATATGTATTTTCTTTTCTTTTTTTAATTAATTGCTATTGCTTTTATAATATTTATATTTATTGTGTACAAAATATCACATGTATTCATTGAAATGTCTTTAGAATCCACAGGATGGAACACACAAAACCATTTGGTAGATCTACACCTAATGTCGACACACATACTTAATGTTTACATATGTTTCTGTTTCTATTCTCCATGGTTTTATAATTATTTTATACAAACTATTATATGAACTCCCCCGTTAGAGGGATACTCTGCGTGGAAAAAAAATAAAAATCTAGGTGACGAATCTTTTTTACATCTGTTTTGACCAATTAGGTCATATAATCATAACAAAAGATTTTTAAATTCAAATCCTCTGAAAACTGGGTCTCAGATAAAAAAAAAATAATAATAATACAAAAAGACTATCGTTCTATGCATTTTAAATGGATCAAGACACATGCAGGACTTCTGGGCAATGAAATAGTCTATATCGACGTCCAGAATCCCTCTAAAAGTAAGGAAGAGATATTTAATCGAACGTTGTCAAAAACTTTAATAAGGCGAAAAATTGTTAATATAAAGGTCAACAGTGGTGAAATCACATTTAAAATTGTTTATCCCTGCTTAAAACACTTAATTTAAAATTTAAATTAAATTAAGTGTTTTGAGAATAATATTTCGGGACTGATAGACAAGGCGGGAATGTGTCTCTTTAACTGTATGACTTGAGTCAGCTTGAAATCATAGATCAAGTGAGTAAACACAAGTATTTGTGTCAGAAAGTTGGAGTCTGTATTGGAGTTTGTATTTCCGCGTCTAGTAAGTAATTTTGTCAGATAAAATTTTATGTTGGGATAGTGAAATATTTTAACTGTAATTACAACTGTCAGGTGAACATAGCAAGTCAAGACAAATTGGAGTTGATTTTCTTTCTATCGAAAATAAGTATGTCGGTAATGCGACTAGATATAGTAAATAGTTTCCAATCAAATTAATATTTTACATTCAGATATATTACATTAATTGTTTTTCTTTCCGGTAAGAAGTTGGCAGGACTGTTTGTTTACATTTCAGAGGCTTTCCGTCGGGAGGTTTCTTATTATCGTTTGTATTTGTTCACTTACTACTCACGGTGGGGTTGTGTTACCAATATGTAGATTTATCTATATTTAAACTTCACGCGGGAAATCTGCTTAGTTTACGCAGCCCCTGCGCGACGGACCTTTATTCTAATGAAGATCTGCTATCGAAATTCCTGATGTAGTAATAAAGCATTCGGCAGGAGATATTAAGAGGAAATGATTATGAATATTTGGGAGAGTCCTGAAGGAATGCCTCAGGGTTCCATCATTATCAACTACTAACTATTTTTCCATCCTGAGCCCAACTGCTCCTTTTCTTAGAGATCACTGATAACGCTTATCAATGATAATCCAGGCTCGATTCATGATTTCCCCTAAGAGACAACAGGTGTTGCAGCTTGTACCCTTGATGCGAATTTCGAAAACGTTCTGCTATAACCGACTCTCACTGCAAAGAAATTGTCTGATAACGTTTTATGTAGTACTAAAGATGTTAATAATTGAAACGCACTAGGTCGAATGGGGTGGGTTTAATGAGGAAAGTTTGAGAATTCCAAATATTTTCGTTTTTGCTCATCGGATCAAGAAATTGTATGGCATGCTGTAAGCCGGGATACTATTCTATCTATATTAATAGATATCATGTATCCGACTAACAAAATTCATTAACTTTAAATATATATGTATATATATATATATAAAATTGTAACCTCTGTCTGTACATTGATTTTTTTCGCGAAATTTCACGATAACTTTTCATTTCACATGTCATAGACACCATAACTGCATTTTGTTTCTTTCGTGCCTGTTTGTTTATTTGTTTGTTTGTTACCTTTTCACGCATAAACAGCTGAACCGAATTTCATGAAACTTGGTATGTATATTACTACTAACCCAACTTAGACTTTAGGCTATATTAATATCCTCTGAGACGAACAGGAGTGGGGGTAATAAGGAAAGCCAGAAATTAAAAATAGCGATATTTCGTTTCCTATTGGTTTTTCGGCAAATATGAACATAACAACAATGGTTTATTTTGTTATTTAGAGTAACTTTTGTTATGTACACTTTTTTCGGATACCGAATTATAAACGAGATATACGCTAAAACCTATAGCGGAAGTGAACAATTTTATTAGGGACAAAAGACCCAACCGAAGTAAATAAAACTCGGTATGTGTATTAGCACTAACGCTTTCATTATAATAAGCCATACCAACATTTCTAGGGACGGGCAGGAGTGGGGGTTGTAGGGGAGGCCTGAATTAAAAAATAGTGGTATTTTGTTTTCTATTCGTTTTTCGGCAAATATGAACATAACAAAAGTTGTTTACGTCGTTATTTATAGTAACTTTTTTGATATACATTTTTGTCTTTTAACAAAGTATAAACGAGATATAAACTATAAACTAAAGCGGGAATCAACTATTTTATTGGGCGCAAACGATTGAACCGAACTTAACAAAACTCGGTATGTCAATTTTAGTATTAGCAAATACCAACAACGGGTATAAACCCTAAACACTGGGACGGGTAAATGTTAAAATAGTGTGCAAAGTAAAGCCTTGCCAAAAAAATACCATCACCATTCAACCTCAAATCAATTACCGGGCGAAGCCGGGTATCTGAGCTAGTATATATATATATATATATATATATATATATATATATTTATCTGTTACCGCTCTGTCGGTTGCAATTAAAGTTTGTTCGTTACCAAAGTCGATATTTATGCGTTTTATGTACAACGATAGATCAAACTCGTTAACGGCTGAAATCAAACCAGAGTGGGGGGTTTATAGGTGGAGAATTGTTACTTTTAGTGCATTAACAAAACAAAATATGTAAAAATAAAGATCAAGCTTGATGCCTTAAACCGGACCACTGACAGGGTTGTTTTACAGTAGGAAATTTCGGAAATTCGAAATATAAAAATATATATAAGTGTTTTGAACCAATCAAACTGAAAATTTAATGCACTATTAATATTTTATATATATTTAACCTTTATCTTAAATATTAACCGAGATATTTGCATTTATCAGTTTTCAGCCTTCAGCAAAACCCCACTTCTACTCTTGTTACATAAACAATACTCTGTTATATAATAAACCACTTTATTTGAAGCTTAAATAGCAAATATTGTTTTCAGGAGAACTTTATTATATGAGATATATACAAATATGTTCTGGTAACCCTCCCCCCTCTCTTAAGTTCATGAACTACTAAAATTTGTTTGAGAGCAAAATTATTCTGATTCATTATAAATTACAGTACTAGATATAGCATATAGTTATCAATAAAATTGATATGTTTTATTCTGATATATTTCAGTATTTTTTTTCCTTTCCGGTGAGAGGTTGGCAAACCTATTTGATTACATTTCAGACGCTTCTGAAATTACAAAAATTTACTGAAAGATTTCTTATTACTGTTTGAATTAATGCACTTAATATCCACGGAGGTGTTGTGTTACCAGTAGTAGATTTATCTATTGTTAAACTTAAAATGAGGGGAATCTGCTTAGTTTAGGCAGCCCCTGCGTGACGGAAGTTTTTTATATTAATTTTTTTTACGGATAATTCGCTAAAATGGTGTGAGCCGAAGAAATTTTTCAGTCTTATTGCTTAAAAACACATATTTAAGAAGATATGCATCTACTAGTGGAAACCATCAATCTTGCTTGTGAAAGTTAAGGGAATAGCGTGAAAATAATATCGATTAGGAAAGTGGTGGGCGTGACAGAGATACGGAAATGTGAGTACTGAGGTACATAAGACCGCTAAGTAAATGTCAGGTGTTACCTGTTGGGTAACCAAAATGTTAAGTATTTTCAGCCGGACAGAAGGTAATGGATTTTGTTAGTCGCATACATGATATATATTAATATAGATAGAATATAATCCCGGCTTTCAGCATGTCAAAATCATCCTGTGCCACCACCCTTAAAATCTCCAATTATTTTAATACATGGCTGAGACTTGGAGTGCCATAATTGGGACCCATGAAGAAGCTTTTTTCAGCCCATATTCAACATCCTAACCTTCTCCAGTACTTCTACAGCTACCATAACTTTGGAATTTCCAATGAAACGCCCTACTTTTTATGACGGATTCTAGTAGAAAATTAAATTCTAAAATGATTTTATTTCGCCGAGCTTTTCTATTTACCGCATCCTTTAGCCATAATATGCACAAATGTTTATTTTAGAATCGGCACATTTTACTGATAAATGCTGCGACATAAAAGTTGTAGTCAACAAAATTATTGAAACAAGTCTATGGGGAAAGTAATGGATTGACTGAAATAAACGAATAAAAAAAATAATTCAAAGAACATCAACAAAACAAAAAATGTTCTTATAAATAATTTATTATAAGAATTAATTTATTTATAGGTATAATATATATATATATATATATATATATATATATATGTGTGTGTGTGTGTGTGTGTTTACTGGATGCGTTCCCCGTCGGCGACGGGTTAAAATAGGAATGGTTTCCTGTGGAAATATAGATTGGATTAACCTATGGACAAAACATCAAGTCATTTTTATCACATAACACAAATGTCCTGTTACATGCACTGTAACCATTTTCTGATTACTTTCCTATGAAGTATAGCGTGGCATCAGGACGAATGAATGTTTATAACAGGAGTCATCCGCAAATTAATTGAAATACTCATTTTTAGTTGATATTACTATTTATTTACTTCCAGTTTTTTTTAACTACGTTTTATCAGGACTGGCAATCTACAGGTCCATCATCCATTGCTAGCCAGGGTAGGACTAAGGATTTTATTTAGTGAGCTCATCCCTAAATAAAGTCATATTGCCAAGGTGGGACTCGAACCCATGACTCTAGATTTGCCAAGTGAAATTGTGACTTAACTGGCATCTGCACTTCAGTACAAGCTTGAGTGTACACGGGATTTTCCTAATAAAGTTAATAATATGGTCCGTATATTTCGTGTTATTTTTTACGAGAATAAATTGTCTTCATAATTCATTTAAAAGTGTCATAGAAGTATTAATTGTTGACTCCTGAGGAATTGCAAGAAAATAAGTAGTCACAATTTGATAACTCTTGAAATTTCCAGATATATGAAAGGCATTTTTGCTGGGACGAACTCAGAATGCTATTATATCACTAAACATGCCTCGCCTTCCTTACGTTTTGAGTATAATTTGCATTGATTTCATTTGAAGATTTAGCAACATTGTGCATATGACGTCATGTGCCTTGTATGACTCCAACATGTGGAAACATTACTCGGTTCGCGCAGCTACTTCTCTGGCAGGGTTTATTACCTAATAGAAATTCTTTTCCGGGATTGTAGCGGATGTTGTGTACGTCTTTTAAACATTGAACTACAAAATGGGGTTTTAATGGGAATAACATTGGACGTTGTATAACGGTTGGGATCTCCTTATTCAAATTTTCCCCATAACCCCCCCCCAAGTTATTTGAAATTCAAGAGGACACGGGCCCTGAGGGAAATTCATGGCTGATCCTCTGAAGGTATGCAGCCGATCTCTTCCTGTGCCCCAACATACAGCCATATCGGATTACATGTACCATGAGATTGCAGGGTACATTATGTCTGCCAACTTAAACTTACTAAGAAGATTAGTAATTACTTTATTCTTACTATACGAATAAAAGATCCCCCCCTTCCCTAACAAAATAGATCTTTCAACAGTATCCAATAACAATAATTATCATTTCTAAGTTGAAAATGAATAATATTGTTTACACAATCAATTCAGAACCAAGGACATACGGTTTTACGGACCGAGAAAGAAAAGACAAATACATTCTTACCATTAGGGAGGAGGGTTGGACAGGAGTGATTTTGAAAATTCTTAACATCTCCGTTATTATATATCGAAAAATTGTATAGAACCGATCTTATTACAAATTTAATTTTCTATAAAAATATTATGTACTTTGACTAGCTTGGTTATTAACCACAATATTCGCATCTATATCTATCTATATAATTGTCTGTTACTACTCTAGCGTTCGCAATTTCTTTCTTATTGCAACGAAACTTGATATACAATCGTTTTAAACAAAAAGAAAGATCAAGTTCGTTACCGGCTGAAATCGGATAAGGGGAAAGGGTGGTTTAGAGGGCGAGAATTTCAAAAATTCTTAATATCTCCGTTATTATGCGTCGGATCGAAAAATTGTTTAGAACCAATCTTATTGCACATGTAATTGTCTATAAATGTTGTTATGTACTCGTACTTTGTTTCATTAACTTGATTATAAACCAAAATATTTGCATGTATATCTATCTTTATATTTGTCAGTTACCACTCTAGCATTCGCAATTTCTGTATTATCGTTACAAAACTTGACATAAAATCGATTAATACAAAAAGAAAGATCAAGTTCGTTAACGGCTGAAATCGGATCAGGGGAAAGGGGGGTTTAGAGAGGGAGAATTTCAGAAATTCTCAATATCTCCGTTATTATGCGTCGGATCGAAAAATTGTATAGAACCAATCTTATTGCACATGTAATTGTCTATAAATGTTGTCATGTAAAGTTTTTCACTATCTTGATTATTAACTGAGATATTTGGATTTTTTTTAGTTTTCGGTCTTCAGTAAAGCCCCACTCCTACTCATATCATATTAACAATATTCTATTATGTTATGAAGCACTTTATTTGAAGCTTAAATACAAAATATTGTTCTCATTGAACTTTCAAGATTTGAGATAAATGCAAATACGTGGTGCACGTGGGAAATCTGTTTAGTTAACGCAGCCCCTGCGTGACGGACTTTTTACTTTTTTAATTTCATCCCTCAGTAAACCCCTAATCCTACTCATGTCATATTAACATTAAGCTGTTGTAATATGGAGCACTTTATTTGAAGCCTAAATACCAAATATTGTTCTTATTGAACTTTTACTTTTTGAGATAAATTCAAATACATGGCACACGTAGGAAATTTGCTTAGATAACGCAAATCCCCTGCGTGACGGACATTTATGCTGTGTGCGTTAAAATCCCTTGTACATAATGTAGATTATTTTTTTCCTGTATATATATATATATATATATATATATATATATATATATATATTCCTCACTTGACAACAGCATTTTTTTAGTTATTCCAAAATATTACACTATAGTTTTTATCAGGACTTTTTGTTTGCCCAGAGTCCACAAAAACATTATAAGTAGATAGATATGTATTTATTTAGATATCAAATTCTAAAATTCAAATTGATATTGTTTTTGTAACTTATGTACTATAATTCGCAAAGATTTGTGTGAAATTTTGTCATGTGACCAGCCTTAATTGTTCATTTTTCTAAAGAAAAATCGCTTAACGTTAATTCCAAAAACCGAAATTCAATAAAATTCCCATGAAATTTGGACCTCCTGTCTGTTTTGTTCCTGTTAATACGGAAATTTAGTGACATAAAGTGTCTTAGCTGCTGGTCCCATCAACTTTTGACAGACGTTAGAACTTAAAAGTCCATTTCGGTAGATGAGTAAAAACAATGAACTTTTAAGACGCTTTAATTTATTATTAACTGAAATTATTATTTAAAAGTACGAAGCTCTTAAATCCCTAAGTTTAATTGAAATTAAATTGAATTAATGTAGGTTTTATCTTTGGAATAAGCTGTGGAGCCATTTTGTGCAAAATATTAAATAACAAAAGTCCCCTGCGTATACTTTGCAGATTTCCCACTCGAAGGTTTAAAATACATTAATATACATTCTGGTAACGCCATCATGAATATTAAGTGAATAAATGCTAACGGTAATGACAAATCTTTCAGTTAATTTACAAGTTAAACGTTTCGTTTAACTTTTCTGAATAAACTTCTGTTGTCGGTTCCGTCAGTATAGCAAATAGCAATATATATTTTCCTTTGCTAGAAATAGAACCTGGAATACTATTAAATAAATAAACTCTTTGGATTGTATAGAGATATTAAATATGAGAAATTAAAAAAAAAATATTTATATACAAATATAACTTACCATCAAAACACCACTCTATTTCCGCGACGCATAATTCTTCACTGAATAAACAACCTGGAAAGTAAAAAAAAAATAATAAAGTTCAGTTAAGATTAAGTTATTAGAACATTTTAATTTTCTTTTCATCATTTAGGTTTAAATGGTGGACCACCTGACACCGCTGGAGATACGCCGCACATGACAACTATAATAAATAGATAAACAACATATTTGAATTGACTTATTTTCATATTATCTTTATATATATAATTCTACTGTACGTGTGTGTCACTGAACTCCTCCTAAACGGCTGGACCGATTTGAATGAATTTTTTTGTATGCGTTTGGGTGGCACCTTGGATGGTTTAGATTCACACATCAGCCCGGCAGATGGACCAGGAGTGGGGGTCGTAAGGGATGCCTAGAATTAAAAACAGCGATATTTCGTTTCCTATTGGGTTTTCTGCAAGTACGCACAGGATAAAAAATGTTTATTTTGTTATTTAGAGTAACTTTTAATATATTCACTTTTGTCGTATAACAAAGTATAAACGAGATATACACTAAAAAATTAAAGTGGGAGCCAACAATTTTATTGGGCTCTAACGATTGAACCGAGCTTAACAAAACGCTATACGCAAATTAGCATTAATTCTTCCATGATTATAAGCTATATTAAATTTTTAGGTTCGAACGGGAGTGGGGGCTATAAGGAAGGCCTGAAAAAAAAAAAAAAAAATTGCAATTTGTTTTAATGCAAACTTGCCCAGAAGAAAAGTTGATTTTTGTGTTATTAAAAGTAGCTTTTGTTTTAAACATTTTTTCGTATATCAATGCGTGAAGCAAGTAATTTGAATAGAAATATTGATATCCTCAACAATTGTTTTCAATGTGAACATTATTGATTATAACGAATTGTTTTTAGGAAAATTGATGTTATTTCAAAATAAAGAATAATGAAATTATTATATTATTTGTTATTCATTTCATAGTTTCTTTAATATCCTTATCGCTTGAAAGATTATGCAGGACAACGTCTGTCGGGTCCGCAAGTATTTTTATAAATATAAAGTGATATCGTATGTCAAATGAAAGGTAAGCATGTGCTAAACGCACTACCTTAAAAAACGGGTTCACTTCAAGTCCATGGACAAAGATGAGGTCAAGGCAAAGGCTGTTGTTGTGATGAGGTTTCAGACATTTCTTTTTCACTGGGCTCATCCTCTTCTGAGCAAGATCTTCGATTGAAGAATCAAATAAACTTTCAGATCTTTCATAACATCTAATGATAGATTTGTTGGTATTTTGTTTGCTAGTCTTGATGATACCACTGGATTGGATGATAATAACATTCTGCCAAATTAATCCTGAATATTCATCCTTCTAATACTTTTTAGTGTGAATAATTGCCTGTACATTCGAATATCTTTGTTCTTGTTTTCCTTTGACAGTTGCACAAGATGCAATATAACATTTTTCATTAGAGTCCCGTGTAATAAACCTTTATGTACAGTTGGAATCTTTTAACACCAGCTATATATTCCCTCGTACAAATGTGTGTCCCTGTTGTGGAATAATACTGTTGAAATTTCTCTGCATTAATTACTTTGCCACTTGATAGTGAAAAAAAATAACAGGAAATCTTCACATAATTATTTCATCCACACCGGTTGCTTTTGATGCTGAGATCCGCAACTCACGTCTATTGTCGAAATATTAGCAGATTTCTCTTAAGGGGTCCTACCCGACAAAAATGAGGTCCGTTCAAAATTATATATATATATATATATATATATATATATATATAATTGTATATATATATATATATATATATATATATATATATATATATATATATAAATTTATCTGTTGACTCTCTAGCTTTAGCAGTTTTTGTTTGATCGTTACTAAACTCGATGTGTAATTGTTTTATGTAAAAAGAAAGATCAAGTTCGTTAATGCCTGAAATCGAAACATTGGGAAGGGGGGGGGGTTAGAGGAGGGATTTTGAAAATTCGGCATATTCCCGTTACTATAAGTTGGATCGAAAAAGTGCATAGGCCCAATTTATTGCAAGTTAAATTTACTATAAATATTGTTATATACAGTTATTCTCTATCTTGAATATTAACCGAGATATTAGCATTTTTATTAAGTGGATGTGGATAACGGACGAGTTGAGATCCGCTATTTTGTCGGCTCTGGTCGTAAGATTCCGGATTAGTTCGGCCGTTTCCGTAATTGTTCAGGTCTCGTGACTCTTGTAAGCATTTACTTTGTGAGATATATGCAAATACGTTTTGTTGAACCCACCCCCTTCTTTAGCTCTTGGACTACTAAAATTTGAGTTATTAAAATATAAATTATTCTGATTCATTATAAATTGCAGTACTAGACATAGTAAATAGTTTCCAAAAACGTTAATGTGTTATATTAAAATATATGTCAGTACCTAATTGTTTTTCTTTCCGGTGAAGAATATCATTATCTATCTGTTCAGCTCGGAGTGGTTGGCTGACCTATTTGTTTACTATTCAGAAGCCGTTTTCGTTGGGAGCTCATTAAAATTAACTGAAAGGTTTCTCATTACCGTGTGCATTTACTCACGGTGGGGTTAAGTGTTAGCAGTATGCAGATTTCTCAATTGTTTCACTTGAGAAATCTGCTTAGTTTACACAGCCCCTGAGTGTCGGACTTTATTTTTTTTTTAAGCTACCTTTTTAGGTTATTTCAATTTTGAGTAACTTGGATAAATATATGCTCCGTTATCTTTAGTTGCCTTTCTAAGCGTATTGTAAGATTTTTCTTCTGTAGAAAACGTCGTGAACAGCTTGTCTTCCACTTTTATATTATAGTGTTGGTGTTCTGATATTTGTTGGCTTGTTCTATTCAAAACTTTATTCAAGTTGCTCCTGTTCGATTCACCTTCCTTTGAAGATGGCTGGAAAGCACTATAGCTTCTTTTGGGGTTGAAAATCTCTTGGTGCCAATATCCCGATTAATATTCATGATAGAGCAAATATGTAGAATGTAGGTAACTTAATTTGTAATGAGATTGGTTATGTACAATTATTCCATCCGACTTATATTAACGGAGATATTTCAATTTTTTTAAATCTCCCTCCCACTGCTCCGATTTCTGCCTTTAACGAACTTGATCTTTCTTTTTGCATAACCCTTGAAACACTTATGTGCCTATTTTTGTAACGATACCACTAAAATTGTGGTACCAGACAAATATATATATATATATATATATATATATATATATATATATATATAAAATAAAAGGAACTAATTTTATAAAATAAATGGACCACATTTTCATCCTCATCTAGGTAGGATCGATAGACATTTGTGGAAATAGTTCGAAAATCACGCCATGAGAACAACTTGAATAGCTGCTCAAAGCATTTGATATAATCGGTAGAAGTCTATTTCTGTCACAATTGTATGCCTGGAATATTCGTGGGCATATTCTTAGCTACGCCTACCAATATCTAGCAAACAACACTTTCCGAATAATGGTTGGAGATGTTCTGTCTCATCAATTTCTGCAAGAAAACAGAGTGCCTCAGAGTGGTGTGGATTGATTTTTTTTTCTTAATGTTACATTTAACTCATTGTCAGGAGTATATCACCAGAGTATTGAAACTCCAAAATCCAATAATTAGAAAAGTCCGTCACGCAACAGCTGCGTAAACTAAGCAGATTTCCCAAGTGAAGTTTTAGTATAGAGAAATTTCACGAGAGCCGAACAGTTACTGTAACGGCCGAACTAGCTAGCAGGAAACCCACGACTACAACCAAAGTTAGCCGATCTCATCATGTCCGTTACGCTCAATAAAAGGCGAATATATCGGTTAATATTCAAGATAGAGAATAAATGTATATAACAATATTTATAGCAAATGCAATTTCCAATAAGATTGGTTCTATACAATATTTCGGCCCGACGTATAGTAACGGAGATATTTTGAAATTTCGAAAATTCCCCCTTCTAAACCTCCCCTCCCATTAGTCCGATTTCAGCCATTAACGAACTTGACCTTTATTTTTACATAAAGCATTTAAATATCGCGTTTGGTAACGATCAAGCAAAAATTGCGACCGCTAGAGCGTTTACAGACAAATATATATATATATATATATATATATATATATATATATATATATATATATATATATAATTTTTGAACGGACCTCATTTTCATCATCTCTTGGATAGGGTTGATGGACATTTGAAGAAAGTTTTTGAAAATCGCGTCATGAGTACGACCTCAATAGCTGATTTCCCGAATAATAATTAGTGAGCAGTAAAATTTTTGTATTCCATAAGAAATAAAACCATTCGAAAAATGCATTTTAAGAATAAATATATTAAAGAACTTAAGTCCAGTTAACTGGCATGTAACAAATAGCTGAATTCTCTTAAGACTGCTAAAACCTTTCCATAGCCTGTTAGCAGATTTCCTTAAGGGGAAATCAGCTATAGATGTACACATTGTTGCAATTCTCGAAAAATATCTCATATGTCCAAGGATCCTAGCTGGGAGGTGATGAAAATAAGGTCATTATTCCAAATGGTGTTGCATTTTGGAGTTAACAGGTCTTAATAAATGAAAGTCTTTCCACCAAGTTGTATATTTAATCATAAGACCTGTCGGCATTTATGTTTCATTATAAAATGCTCGATCAAAGAACAGATAAAGAACTGGGTGGCAAGAATTCCAGTTGTTAAGATCGGTTTCCCAAAATGAGGAAAAAATCAAAATTATATAAATATATAAGGGAGGTGAAGGGGGTTTAAAGTGAGCTGAAAACGAAAATTCAAAACTTCTCCTTTATGATGATTCCATTAGAAAACCTGCATATAACTAAGCTTGTTGCAAATTTAATATGCAATAAACGTTATTTCATAAACTTTTTCTTTATCTGAACACAACAAAATATAACCTTTTTTTCCCAGCATTCAGTAACCCTCATTCAAACTTAAACTTGATATATATTTCTTTCATACAAAAAGAAAGATCAAGTTCCTTAACGGGTGAATTCGGACCAGGGAGATAGGGGGGGGAGGGGTGGTTTAGAGGGGGAGAATTAAAAAAATTCTTATTATACCCGTTATTATAAGTCGGATCGAAAATTTGTATAGAACCAATCTTATTGAAAATGTAATGTTCTACAAATGTTTTTATGTACACTTTTTCACTATCTTGATTATTAACTCCTACTTATCTCATATTAACTATATTCTATTATGTTATGATGCACATTATTTGAAGCTTAAATACCAAATATTGTTCTCATTGAACTTTTAAGATTTGAGATAAATGCAAATACGTGACGCACGTTGGAAATTTGCTTAGTTAATGCAGCGCCTGGGTAACGGACTTTTTTTGCATATGGAATTCATCAGTACGAATGTTCATTTACCTAGAAGCTTTGATTTCGGAGCCTTTCATTATAAAGGATTGCCCCCAACGCCAGTGGCCCGTATAGTTGTCTCTGGCAGATTTGTTCTCTTTGGCAAACATTGTTCTGTGGGCACTAAATTGACCACCTGGCTTTGCTCAAAGGACTCAACGGCTTCCATAATCGGTGAAGCAGAACTGCTGCAGCTCTGTTTGATGTGAAACTCCTGGCTGTGTTTGAACGACGTGCTCCAACAACCACTCGGACTCTGTCCACTGACAAAGTGACGGAAACAATTTCTCTTGTTTAAAACAAATGAGACTTCTCCTTTCGTTGACACAACTGCCCAATTAGAGGATATTGGAACAGGTTGTGAGTTTGAGCTTTCCAATATTGAGCCAAATGAGTTTACACTTTGAGGTTCAGTGAGTTTAATCTATCGATGCCGTTGTATGAACTAGATATTACAGTAAATTATATAATTTTCAATCATTATCAAATTATTAAACACTAATGTAAACCAAGAAAATTAGTTGAAAGGAGTAAATTGAATTGGCTACATCGTGACATTACAAAACTGTAGGACCTAGAAGATAAGCGTCCTTAAGCCAATAAGTTGCTCGAAGAAAAGGAAGCTGCGCTAGAAATGGATGGTGTGTTAGAAAAGGAAGCTGTGCTAGAATAGGAACCTTTGCTAGGATATGAAACTGCGCTAGAAAAGGAATATGTGATAGAAAAGGAATCTGTGCTTGAAAAGGAAGCTTTGATGAAAAAGGAATTTTTTTTTATTTTCTTCTCAGAATACCACCCAACTACTACTTAAGTCATATTAACAATAACCTGTTATTTTATGAACCTAGTTATTCGAATCTTAAATACCAAATATTGGTTTCAAAGATCCTTTACTGTGTGAGATATATTCAAATAATTTCCGTGTGGCCTCATCATTTAGTGAATTACAATCTAAACTACATGCTTTTTTTTAATCAACACAACACTGAAATTTTCAATGTTTCATTGAAAACTAAAGATTATAATTAGATATTGGACTACGGGAGGGCGGTTTAGAGACAGGAATAATTGAGAATTGGAAATACAGGGTGTGGCAGAAAGAGCTCCCCTATTAGAAAAGCTAATAAAACCATGTAAGGTAAGCCATTTTTATTTTGATTAACTAAAACACACATAATGCAGTATAAGACAATGCAATATCAACGTGTTTTAAACAAAATGTTGCCGAAATTGCGGCCTACATTGTTGACGCATTGGTTGAGCCGTCCCCGGTAGCTTTCCTTACTCTGCAGGTCATGTCGACCTGGTGGTTTACGTTTCAATGCAGAACCTGTCTGTCGAAAATTCGAAACCCACGAATAAATGGTTTTCATATCGGGAACAGGGCCCGTCGATCGAAGGCGTGTTGAGTATTTATTGGCGATCCACCATTTTTAATAAACTGCTCCAAAAGCACGATGTTCACCGGACCAAGAAAACGACAGGTATGCAGCTACTCAAAGACATGCCCCCTCCACTCTGACGCTTCCCACTCCCTCTCAAATCGGAGAGTTCTTTCTGCCCCACCCTATATCTCGGGTCATTATGAGTTGGACCGAAAACGTTTATATTGTGTTGTTGAAATTTTATATTTCTACTTTGCTGTTGAGGCATTTTTTTCTTTTCTCAAATATTAAGCGAGTTATATATGGTTTTACTTTCATCCTCACTAAAACCCCATTGATAATTCTTACTATAAGTAACTAAGTACATTTCAAATTCTGTTTACATAGGTTTTTTACTACGAGAGAAATAGGGTACATTTGGCGAGATGAGATGCCCAGTATGTAAATCTGCTTAGTTATTCCAGCGGTATAACACACTTGTGATCCCCTCTCACCTCTTATTCTCTATTTCCTATTATAAAAATACGATGAGTAGAAGGTGGGGGGGGGGCTTACTGAAGGCTTATACCAATAATGCGTGAATAACTCGCTTAATACATGAGCTACGAAAAAATGCATAGAACATCAACATTCCCAAAACAAGTTATTTATTACCAATACTAAACATCAAATTGCCTATAAATGTTGTTAAATACTTATACCCCAAAAATGGGGCAGTCATAAAATAACGTTTTTCTTTTTTTCTAAGCGACTTTTCGCGTTCAAAACTGGTTTCACATTATATTGGAACCACTGAAAAGCGATTGTTATGAATGATATATTTTAAACTGCTTTATGTTATTCACAGTCCTCCTGTAAACAAAGGATTACTAGCGGGTCGTGCTATAAAAAGTTGGTACTTTTTTTTTTCAAGAGCAGTAATTATTGTGCTTTAACTTTTTGACTATAAATTACTTTATAATGTATGTAACTATGATTAGTAATAGAAAAATGATCAAAAATCTGTAATTTATGAGATTTATTACATGTTATATTGGATGCCCATTTTTTGCGGTAGTGGGAACGGTCGGGCCCATTTATCTAAACATCATTTTTTTACTTTATTTTTCAAATATACACAGCTGAAGTAGCTTTTTCACTAATTGAACTTAGTGATGATTCATTTAGAGCAGCAGTGTACATTGAGGGGCCCACTCATGTAACCCTGGCCCACATTGAGGGGGTACATACATGTAAGTTGGGGGACAATGTACTGTATTGGGTACAAGGTGTGGTCATATACACCACTACGTTACTTGGTTCAGAGTGGGTCATACCAATGTGCCAAAGCCTGAAAAACCCAACCTCATTTAGGTCTTCAAGGATCTGTAATTCTTGAGTACGGTTAAGAATTACAGACAATATGATTATGGTCCTGGCAATATAAGGAGTAAAAAATACTGAGTATGTCATACTAATCAAGGAGAAATTGCTTAAAAAGAAGAACCGAGGCTCATATGACCAAATAACTAGAAACAAAAATGGGATTATAAGTTTGGTAAGATATCGCAATTCCAATTCTGTAGAAAAAAAGAAGGTGCTAATAGATCAGCAATACGAAGTAGTTCAGAACAATAAATGTATGGGCAGAGTTGAAAATATGTCTAAGCCCAGAATAAACATCTGATCAAAAAAATGGTATACACCATTTTTGGGATGCAACATAATTCAATGTGATTTAATTATGTATTATTATGGAAATATTAATGTTCTATTTGTAAGTTTGTGAATAAAAATAATTTTAAAAAATGTTAATTCATTTATAAAGGACCCGTACCCTTCCATTCCTACAGCCCCAATTTTGGGGTGGGGGGCAACCCCCCCCCCGGGGGTGTTTTTGAGTTGATACTTTGCATGCACACTACTATTGGGCTAATTTCATTGTGTAAGGAGTTTAAACCTGAAATATCAATTTTTGAAAAGTTGGGATGGAATGGGTTAGGAAGCGGTTGGAGACTGTACCGTTTACTGTTTTATCAAAAAAATTTGGGTCGATAATTTTTCCCTGGAAGATACCGCTCCGTATTTTTTAAATGAAACTATGCACGGGGAAAAGGTATTCCTTTTACAAATAATTACTACGTAATTAGTTTAATATAAATTCTTTCTAAGAACGTTTTTTGTTTTGTACATGTTTCTTGAAGAAACATTTTTTGGATTCATTGAAGTATACATTTGCATTATTCCGTTTTACATTTTTTTATTATTATTTCAGAATCCATTCCATTTCCCGTAGACTTGTTTCAAACACAATTCTGTAGGCTACAACGTTTAGGACACAGCATTTTTTAATAAAGCGTGCCGTTTCCTAAATACGGATTTCACCGATATAAACTCGCTTTAGCATTTGATTTTCTACAAGTATCCGTCATAAAATTTCAAAGTTGAGGTCGCTGCGGAAGTACTGGAGAAGGTTCGAGGTTGAATATGGGCTGAAAAGATTCTTCAGGGGTCACAATTATTGCAGACTAAGTCTCAGCCTTGTATTAATAAAATTGGCCATTTCATGGGGGGTGGGGCACGGGAACTTAGGGACACCCTGCATATATATATATATATATATATATATATATATATATACTAGCTCAGATACCCGGCTTCTCCCGGGAATTCATTTGAGGCTGAATGGTGAAGGTATTTTATTAGCAAGGCTTTACTGTACACAACATTTTGACATTTATCCGCCCCAGTGTTCAGGGTCTATACCCGTCGTTGCTGTGGATTTGTTAATAATAAAATTCAAGGAATAGACTTCACTGTCCTCCATATTGTCATATTTCCCATCTCCTGTGCATTAAACATAGATTTGAATTAATTTTTCCAGGTGAGGAAAAAGGTTCCAATATGAACCTGGTAGTTCATATTGGAAAGAATTGTTGAGTATATCAATATTTCTACGCTAATTACTTGCTACATACATTGTTCCCGAAAAAATGTATAAAACAAAAGTTACTCTAAATAACAAAGTAAACCACTTTTGTCATGTGCACGTTTGTCGAATAACAAATAGACAATGAAATATCGCGAATTTTTATTTCAGGCGAAATACCACTATTTTTAAATTTAGGACTCCCTTACAACCCCCGCTCCTGCCCGTCCCTAGAAATGATGATATAGCTTAATATAATGAAGGCGTTAGTGCTAATACACATACCGAGTTTTATTTGTTTCGGTCGAGTCTTTTGTGCCAAATAAACTTCTTCACTTCCGCTATAGGTATTAGCGTATATCTCGTTTATAATTCGGTATACGAAAAACGTGTATATAACAAAAGTTACTCTAAATAACAAAATAAACAACTTTTGTTATAAGCACATTTGACGAAAAACTAATAGGAAACGAAATATCTCTATTTTTAATTTCAGACCTTCCTTATAACCCCCACTCCTGTTCGTCTCAGAGAATATTAATATAGCCTAAAGTCTAAGTTGCGTTGGTAGTTTACATACCAAGTTTCATAAAATTCGGTTCAGCCGTTTATGCGTGAAAAGGTAAAAAAACAAACAAACAAACAGACACCAAAGAAACAAAATGCAGTTATGGTGTCTATGAGTTGTGAAACGAAAAGTTATCGTGAAATTTCGCGAAAAAAATCAATGTACAGACAGAGGTTACAATTATATATATATATATATATATATATATACATATATATATATACATATATATATATATATATATATATATATATATATATATATATATATATATATATATATATATATATATGATCACACACGCGCGCGCGCCCACACACACACACACATATATATATATATATATATATATATATATATTTATATATATATATATATATATATATATATATATTATCTCTATATTACTATTTTATATTATATTTAAGAGTGTTGACTGGTGGGAGGGGGAGGACAGAGTGGTGAATGAGAGAACTGGTAGTTCTGACGAGGGTTGGCGTGGGTGTCTGAATCAGGAGTGACGTCACTGCTATCGATCCATTCTCTCTCTCTCCCCTCACATCCATTCAGCTCGTCTACTTGACCCTTTTCCCTATCACAGCTCTAAAACACCAACCAGAAACACATTTATGAACTTACTTTACACACTGCTTGTGGAGAGAGACAAGTTATCGGACCTATAGGGTGCGGACGGTGACACATTTTGTCGCTCCCATGGGAAGTTCATAGCAAATAAACCTTTGCGGTGTTCATGGTTGTGGCTGGAGCATTCGACAACGCCTAGTGGCCAGGTGTGCTTGCAGTTCTACAAAAGTTAGAACCCCCAAGTAACCTATTTGCTCTGCTCAGTAGCTTTCTAGATTACAGGTGCGCACGCTTTATCACACAGAGTTTTACTGAGCCACCATACAAGATAACTAAAGGATGCCCTCAGGGCTCAATCTTGGGACCAACACTGTGGACTCTGCTCATTGACGGCTTGCTCAGGAAGCTAGAGGAGGAAGATATTAGTGCGAATGCCTTCGTCGACGACCTAGCGGTCGTGATCAGAGCCGATACAAAGAGGCTAGTTCAGTCTGAAACCATAAGAGCTGTCGAAGTGGTAGAGAGATGGTGTAGCAAAGTCTAAATGAAATCGGCACTTGACAAGACCGCGGCGCAAATTATTCCTAGAAAAACGCGGGTAATCACGTTCCATGCACCACAGCAGATTTAGAACGCATGCGAATTGGCTGTGATTAATTATGGAGCTCCTAGCTGGGGGGTCCTAGCGAAAAAAGGACAAATGACTTCCCTCTAGAGATTGCAAAGGACCTTAAACTTGAGAACCATGAAAGCTTACAGAACAATATCAAACGACGCACTGAACTTAATAGCAGGAACTCCATCGATCGATCTCATATTCATGGCCAATGTGGTTATGTGGACAGCTCTAAAAGGTTGGAAACCGCCGAGTATTACAATCGAGGCACTCCGAACTCTAGTTCTGGAGATTTAGAACATTATCTGTGGTTCCATTTAGCTTAAAAAAGAATCCCTCCATGCATTAGCCATAAGGGAATGGGAGACAAGATGGCAGGAGCGACAAAGGAGCCTACACCAAACAATACTTCCCAACGAAAAAGGCGAGGCTAGGCAGAGCGTGGCTCAACCCAGAGTGCTTCCTCCCACAGTTTCTCTCAGGTCACTTCAACCATTACCTCCACAGGTTCAAGACATGAGAATCACCTCACTGCGCTTGCGGAAAACTCGAGTAAAACTGCGGAACACGTGCTGATGGAGTGCACCTTATATGATGGAACAAGAAGTAGGATGTACTCATATAAGTACAATCCAGGCATAGAAGTTCACGTTAAAGATGAAGCCAGTCTCCGGCACTCAACGAATTCCTAAATAAATGGGAGAAGGTGAAAAATGAATAAATAATAAAATAAACAAACCAAACACCCTATTTGATCCTATCCCAGCACAAATATGGCAATATTGCAGCTGGCAACAGTCGCCATTTAATAATTAAAAACGTGACACACGTTGCCACACCCATAGGGGTTCCAAGAAGGAGGTGGTGACAAACGTCGCCCTCACTGGGGGTTCCAAGAAGGAGATGGTGACACACGTCGCAATCACAGGGGGTTCCTAGGAGGAGATGGGGCACACATCACAATCACAGGGGGTTCCTTGATGGAGATGGTGACACACGTTGCCACACCCATAGGGGTTCCTAGGAGGAGATGGGACACACATCGCAATCAGAGGGGGTTCCTAGATGGAGATGGTGACATACGTTGTCGCACCCGTGGAGAGGGGGTTCCTATGCCATGGAGAGGTGGACCGGATGCCATCACGTATACATTTTTTAAAACATTGTCTATAATTCAGAGGCATGTATAGTGTTCTCCATTCGGAACAATGTATGGGTAATAGTTTCTGTCACCAAAAGCTGTCAAAAGCACAAAGGTGACAACTATTTTATGTTCATAATTACCATTATTAATTAGCATTGCAGAAAGTAAATGACCCTATTTCCAAGGCACATCCTTTCCCCCCAGCAATCATGGTGTTAAATTATTTATTTATGGCAATTGATCATATTCACATTTCTAAAAATAATTCTTATTTACTAATATTCGGTTTTATGAATATTAGTAGGGACCAAGGTTGTTGGCAACTAGAATTTTGAATGAAACTTATTTGCGTCATCTTTTCGGTGAGTTCGAAGGGTACTTGAAAATATTTTCGAAAATGGCTTCTTGAGTAGAGCCAATTGTTGATTTACATAAGGTAAATATGCAAAGAGGGTGGCTTTTACTGTAAAAGCTACTTGTGCGAACCCGAAGCCATGTTTAACTTGACTGAATAGGTGGCTCACTCCCACAACTCAAACATGGACGTATCCCATCCTCCAATTCGTGTCCAATGACGTCAAACCCGCCAACAGACTTCCATCAATGTTCACAACTCGAGCCTTCCCTTCGATATGTAAACCTCACATATTTATCCCTCGTTTCAAACCGCATCTCCCGTTTCTGTTTACAGTCCTTATTATTGGTTCCCTTCGCCTTCTACAGACTAGCATATATAGTGGAGAGTAGGGTAAAACCGGGTAGTCTGGAGAAAACCGGGTTCCTCCTCTTAGTCGTTACTGCGCTACTATTCCAATTAGAATACAGGCATGTAGCTCCTTAGTACAAGTTTTAATTACCTTTATTTTAGCACTAAGTAATTGTCTTAGCGTTTCATATGCCCGAATGACGCAATGTTTTATTTAAACTTTAGGCGCGGGGTAAAACCGGGTAGCAGCTATGCCACTGAGCCACAATTTTCTAAACATGAAAATTACAATTTCACCTAATTTTGTTTAATTAATTGACTGTAAAAGCATGTATAATGACAAACAATAAGATAAATCTTGCAACTATGAATTTACTTTTTGAAATATATAATTGTTTTAAAATAGCTAAAAAGATTAATGTTGTTATTTGTTTATATTTTTACCTTATTTGTTTTGTATTGTTCCCAAAAGGGGGGTTTGTTTTAAGCTTCAAAGAACTTTTTTGATTAACAAACAAAACATTAATTTGATTAAAAATCTTTACATTTTTATTTTCACATAAGAATAACGTACGTACCCGATTTTACCCTTATAGTTGGATAAAACCGGGCAAAATGAGTTTTTACAAAAAAAGGAGGGTTAAACCTCTTTAAAAAATTAGATTTTGTTTTCGAAACTGTAGTTACGTTAACAGATAAGTAGACTTAATTCCAACAAAACTTTAAGCCACAATTAATCTTTAAGCCCTGCGATGGACAACATACCTGAAACTACAGACACGGACATCATAATTTGCAATGACTCTCTTAGCTCATTACATTCATTAAAAACATATATAGTTCACATCCACTCATCTAGTACATATTACACAAAATCCAGACATTAAACAAAAGAATAACTATATACAGGTTACCCGAACATAGAAACATTAAACAAAGCACACAAGTAGACGAACTCGCCAAATCAACTACTCAAAAATGGGCTCACAACAACACATATTGTACACACCAAGATACTCAAACCCAAGCAAAACATATTCATGGCAGAAATCTAGCTTTGTCTCAACTGATTACAAACTTATAGAACTGAAAGATATATTTGGTGAATGGCCTTCCTCAAAAAGGCTATTTAGAAGAGAAGAAGTAGTTTTAAAGAGATTAAGAATCTGTCATTCACACGACTCACAAATACTTACAGGAGAAGACGAACCTAATTGCCAATATTGCAACAAATATACTAACTTACTGCTATCTAAGGACTCACATAGACCTACCATACACTTCCACTGAATAACTTCATGACCGTAGCCAGTATATAGATGGCGTATTACACTACTTGAATCATAACAACATTTTCAAAAAAATTATAATGTAGGACAATACTGACAATATTTGAAGAAATGAGCATACTGAAGTAAATACGGGTATAATAAAGAGATTATAGGAGTTTAACTGATTCGTCGCTAAATCGCCCCAGTCTCCAAATGCGATTATTATAAGAATAATAAATAAACATTCCCCTTCTCCCCGAAAAAAATGTTTCTCCTTTCACTTCATTCACAATACAAACATCATCTCTACTCAATTTGTGGAAATACAATGGGTTATTGAACGACAAAATGTTCGTCACGCAGGAGCTGCGTAGGCTAAGCAGATTTCCCACGTACAGGAATGAAACACTAATGATCTCATCTTACCACATACTTTATATTTCAAAGTAAATATCGGATGAGAATAAGGGGTGGTCTACTGAGACCCAAAGGTTGAAAACAAGAATGTTATTTTATTTATTGCTTACAAGGATTTTCCTTATGACAAGGAGTTGGCCTTATAAAATGAGGTTAGTTATTCAATGTTAGTAGTTTCTTATTACATAAATAACTATATATATATATATTTATACAAATTTAAAAACTAGAATTTACATTAATTTATCTAGAAAAATCTAAACTAATAAGTTTCATATATATTTTATTGTTCATACCTAATATTAAAACATTGCATTTTCAACATAATAATTTTATTAAACTTATCAAAATTATCTTGGTTCCTGCTCTTACTAATACATATGCATATCAGTACTAAAAAAAATAAATAAATAAAAATCAAAGAAAAAGAGAAATTTGACAATGTTAACTAAGGTAAGATTCGTGAACTATGAGACTATTTTTAAAATATTTAAAAATGCTAATATATATTTCTCTTGTTGCACTATTTAGAATATTATGAAGAAAACAAGAAAGTTCGACTAGCTTGCTTATTTTATTTTATATATTTGAGCTAGGAAAAAATGCTTAAAGGAACAGTTGTAGAGCATCCATAGTTCACAAAAATTGGTTCTATAAGAATAAAGGATATATTATGAATTTTCAAATTCCCCACCCCTCTATTAATATTGGTTCTATAAGAATAAAGGATATATTATGAATTTTCAAATTCCCCACCCCTCTATTAATATTGGTTCTATAAGAATAAAGGATATATTATGAATTTTCAAATTCCCCACCCCTATATTAATAAAAGATATATTATAAATGCTCAAATTCCCCACCCCTCTATTAATATTGGTTCTATAAGAATAAAGGATATATTATGAATTTTTAAATTCCCCACCCCTATATTAATAAAAGATATATTATAAATGCTTAAATTCCCCACCCCTCTATTAATAAAGGATATATTATTAATTTTCGAATTCAACACCCCTCTATTAATAAAGGATATATTATTAATTTTCGCATTCAACACCCCTCTATTAATAAAGGATATATTTTTAATTGTCTTATTCCCCACCCCTCTATTAATATTGGTTCTAAGCCAAATCATGCAGTTTCAGCCATTGATTTGATTAATATATCGAGTATAATACAGGCAAAATAATTATTTTCCAACCAATATCGCAAAATCGTAAATGATAATGTCATCACATTACCTATTTACATGTATCACGTATTATAATAAATGATAATTGAAAAGAATATTTTGTATTAAAGACGTTTCATATTACACTGGCTTGACCGAAGGCTGAAATTAAAAAAAAAGAATAATGCAAATATCTTAGTCGTTATTCCTGATGTTGTTTTTTGTTTTTTTGTTGTTTTTTTTTACTTTTCTGTTTTGTTCCTTAATCGTTGTTGTTAAAAAAAGAGAAAAATGAGTGAGTAAACCACCATTTTGTTTACCATAAGTGTGAAATACCTGTTTCTCGAGAAAGGGGATAAAATGTATAGTTAAATGGAATGATGAAGCAAACTTTCCCAGATATTGTCATTGAATAGATAGAGATTAGACTAAATGCTGGAAAAATTCAAATGTGTAGCATAAATATGAAATGCGAATAAAAAACGCCATACTTACAATTTTAAATGCAGATAAGTGTGGAGAGGGTTGACATAAGGTAAGGATGTGGATTGGTATGTGGTTGAGGGTAAGGTGGTGAACATCACCTAACAATTATGATGGGTAGCAAAGTTGGTTGAGGGTAAGGTGGTGAACATCAACTCACAATTGTGATGGGCGGCAAAGTAATAAGGCATAATGGGGTCGCATGATGGATAAACTGGGATGATGAGCACTACATCAACATGTGGTAAGGAGGTGGTTTGATTTGTGGTTGAGGGAAAGGTGGTGAACATCACCTCACAATTGTGATGGGCGGCAAAGTAATAAGGCATAATGGGGCCGCATGTTGGATACACTGGGATGATGAGCACTACATCAACATGTGGTAAGGAGGTGGTTTGGTTTGTGGTTGAGGGTAAGGTGGTGAACGTCAACTCACAATTGTGATGGGTGGACCCAAGAAATAAGGCATGATGGATAAACTGGGATGATGAGCACTACATCAACATGTGGTGAGGAGGTGGTTTGGTTTGTGGTTGAGGGAAAGGTAGTGATCATCACCTCACAATTGTGATGGGCGGCAAAGTAATAAGGCATAATGGGGTCGCATGTTGGATACACTGGGATGATGAGCACAACATCAACATGTGGTAAGGAGGTGGTTTGGTTTGTGTCTGTCGTTAAGGTGGGTTCAATACCGTCACAATTGTGATGGGCGGCAAAGTAATAAGGCATAATGGGGTCGCATGTTGGATACTCTGGGATGATGAGCACTACATCAACATGTGGTAAGGAGGTGGTTTGGTTTGTGGTTGAGGGTAAGGTGGTGAACATCAACTCACAATTGTGATGGGCGGCCCCAAGTAATAAGGCATAATGGGGTCGCATGATAGATAGACTGGGATGAAGATGACTATATCAACATGTGGTAAGGAGGTGGTTTGGTTTGTGGTTGAGGGTAAGGTGGTGAACGTCAACTCACAATTGTGATGGGCGGCCCCAAGTAATAAGGCATAATGGGGTCGCATGATAGATAGACTGGGATGAAGATGACTATATCAACATGTGGTAAGGAGGTGGTTTGGTTTGTGGTTGAGGGTAAGGTGGTGAACATCAACTCACAATTGTGATGGGCGGATCTAACTAATAAGGCATGTTGGATAAACTGGGATGATGAGCACTACATCAACATGTGGTAAGGAGGTGGTTTGGTTTGTGGTTGAGGGTAAGGTGGTGAACGTCAACTCACAATTGTGATGGGCGGCCCCAAGTAATAAGGCATAATGGGGTCGCATGATAGATAGACTGGGATGAAGATGACTATATCAACATGTGGTAAGGAGGTGGTTTGGTTTGTGGTTGAGGGTAAGGTGGTGAACGTCAACTCACAATTGTGATGGGCGGCCCCAAGTAATAAGGCATAATGGGGTCGCATGATAGATAGACTGGGATGATGATGACTATATCAACATGTGGTAAGGAGGTGGTTTGGTTTGTGGTTGAGGGTAAGGTGGTGAACGTCAACTCACAATTGTGATGGGCGGCCCCACGTAATAAGGCATAATGGGGTCGCATGATAGATAGACTGGGATGAAGATGACTATATCAACATGTGGTAAGGAGGTGGTTTGGTTTGTGGTTGAGGGTAAGGTGGTGAACGTCAACTCACAATTGTGATGGGCGGCCCCAAGTAATAAGGCATAATGGGGTCGCATGATAGATAGACTGGGATGATGATGACTATATCAACATGTGGTACCAGACATGGCTGCATCCAGTAAGGCTTCATGGGAACCACAGAGGTCAGCTGGCTGGTCTGCGGAAGGTCTTGAGTAGCAATGGCGACCCCCCAGACCACTTCCTGGGGGGCGTGGCCTTGCGCGCAGGCGCACTCACCGCCTTTTCTAATTGACTTATGAATCGATTATTAAATACTACATTTAACATTGCATATATTTTTCCGTTAAAAACTCGATATTTAAATGATTCAAGTATGGCTACAGATTATGTTAATTATCTAATATGACCTATTCGTGGGAAGGCATAAAGAAGACAGGGCTGCTTAAACGAAGCAAATTATCTCTATCCTTCATTTTACCTCTAATAAGATGCTTTTGTGAACAGGACTTGAATTCAAGTTGAATATGAGATATTTTCACCTGGGCATGGACGGAGATGCTTGTGGAGAACTACATATGCTGAGAAAATATGATGTATTTTAAATCACTTCTTATAAAAACAAAACAAAAAATTCATATGTATGCTAAAAATTAGTGTGGCTGAGTTTCTTATAGTAAAATTCTGATGTTTATTTAGGGGAGTTTACAGAAAACTTCAAAATTAAAATATGCTTATATCACGGCTCAATATTCAGTTAGATAGTGAATTCTAGAAAATTAACTTCGTAACCAGATTTGCTATGTATCAATTGTCAACAAAAACGCATAAATAAAAATAATACATGATATTTAAGTTTGATAAATGATGTTCCGTGATACATAAGTGAAGGAGAAGGGGTTTGCTCAGGCATATAAAAAAATAAAAATTATTATTAGAGATGGAGAATAATGTGCCGTCTTACATTGTTAATATGTTTAGTTTAAAATTTAACGAGCCTACGCTTAGTAACGCAAATGTGTAGGATTTATTGCAGATTTAACATAAATGGGGTGAGAAAAAAATTCGATATATCCGTTATTTTGAGTAAATTATGTCGGTTAGCAAATTATAAAACAAATCTTAGTGCCAAAAGAGATGTTTCACACACTTCCCCAATAACTCGAGTATTAATATACAAGTATTTGTATATTTTTATCTTTCAGCCCTGAGTAATACCCTTCCCTTACACATGTCTATCACGAAGCATCTTCAAGCTAAAATGTAATATTTAGAATGCTAAAGAACGTTTTTTAAATTGTTTTGAAATAATTTGGGAAATGACATTTTTATGAAAATATATTAGGAGTGGCCAGAAGGCGTAAAACCTATGATTAACAATATATAGTAATTTCTGTAAGAGATTATTAAGATTGTCTATAAATGGCCAATCCTATTTCTAATAAGTATTCAATTATTTTTTGACAATATTATTGAATTTAACTAAAATTGGCTAAATGTATGAATAATAAGTAATTAATTATTCGCAGCACTTGTTGCCATATTCAATTGCTTATGAAAGCAATTCTCATACCTCTCTTCATTGGAAAGGATTTTCAATAATATTGATATTCTAGTAACAGAAAGTATATCCATGTCTTAAGAGTTAATTCGTAAAGTGTTTCATCACTGGGAAGCAAAATTGAGAATTAAGTAAATTCCTAATTGCTGGAGAATAATTTTGGTAGTAATTCTACATCTCCAAGCCTTTTCGCGCCTCTTACTCTCACGTCAGCTTAATACAGGATAGATGAGAAAAGGGGATAAGGTGGTTTAAAAATCTGAGCTCAGTAAATGTGTTTTTAATTATATAAAGTCTGCCATCAAACGGTAGAGGAAGTTCCAATTTGAACTAGAAATATACTCCATTTATATTTGGAATTGAGCTGGCTCCGTTTCGTTAATTTCCAAAGTATTAAAACTGGAAATTAACTGCCCGAGAGATTAGCTTGTTACTTACCTACCGAATGTTCTGAAATTGGTAATCTGTAAATTTTTAAAAACCGGCAGTGCTTTTGTAAACAAATTGTAATTTAAAAACGTCTTTCTCTCTCTCTCCCCCCTTTCTCTCTCCCATCTCTCACTCCTCTCGCCTCTCTTCTCTCTCTCTCTCTCTCTCTCTCTCTCTCTCTCTCTTCTCTTCTCTCTCTCTCTCTCTCTCCCCCTCTCTTTCCTCTCTCTCTCCCTCTCTTTCCTCTCTCTCTCTCTCCTCTCTCCCTCTCTTTCCTCTCTCTCTCTCCTCTCTCCCTCTTTTTCCTCTCTCTCTCTCTCTCTCTCTCTCTCTCTCTCTCTCTCTCTCTGTCTCTCTGTCTCTCTCTCTCTCTCTCTCTTTCCTCTCTCCCTTCTTCCCTCTCTCCCTCCTTCCTTCCCTCTCTCTCTCTCTCTCTCTCTCTCTCTCTGTCTCTTCTCCCACTACATCACCCTCTCTCACTCCCTCTCCCTCTCTCTCCCCTACTGCCACTCCCACTTCCTCCTTCTTCCCCCCTCTCTCTCCCCATCTCTCTCTCCTCTCTCTCTCTCTCTTTCTCTTTCTCCTTTTATCTCACTCTTTCCCTCTCTTGCTCTTTCTCCCTCACAGTAATATTGTAACTAGATAAATTGTTAATCGAACGGGGACAAATATCATTTTTTTTCATTTCAGAACAGTTCAGCAAGATTAAGACCCCCACTTTTCATGGTAACGTACCATTTAATGTTCTTATGTTCTAAATTGAGATAGTGGCCAGTAAAAACGAATGGAGTAATGACGAAAAGGTGGCTGAACTAACTCTGTCACTGAAGGGAACACTTTGGGTAACTGAGGGGGGGGGATCCTCGAAAGTTTACTGTCTCCTTTCCGGAATAATTATGAGGACATAATGGTGCCATTACAGCGGAAGTACGGTGGCGAACACAACCGATACCTTTACAGAATTACCCTGGAATTACGGGGCATATTGGAGATACCGAATGAGACGTTGCAAGATTTCCTCAAAAAAAATGGAACGTTGGGCAGCTGACTTACCCAGGTGAAAATCATTCGTTCCTGGATCGGTTTAAGATTGAAACATTTGTGAATGGTATACGGGATCCAGATGTTAAATTTGCTGTGTGTGCTATGCAGAAGACGTCCTATGCTAAAACCATCTCTTACGCAAGACCGATAAATTCATAAATAATCAAGTCTACAAGACGACGTCTTGAGGCTGACACACAAAATAGCGGTGACAAGAGGAGTGAGATACAAGAAGTGGTCAAGCGAATACTGGGGGACCAAAGGAATAGATAACGCACCAAAGCTTCACCTGCATGGTAAACTATTTTCAGCGTAACTGCAAAGCACCAAGGAAAAGGTAGAGGTCTATTTCAACACCGAGAGAGATTAAACGGGTGAATAACACCAAGTCCCAAGAGACACCGCGAACGAGCACTGAGGGGCAAGAGCTAGCTCCTACAACCGTTGGCCCCACAATCTCCATTTCCATAATACAAAAAACAAAATAGCAACCTTACAGCTCGTAGGCATATCAACGGAAGGAATCAGGTCCTCACCATTGACACGGGAGCGTCGCAGTCTATAATAAAGGCCTGACTTGGTGAAAGGGGCAATGGAACCGTTAAACAACTTGCGACTGCGAACTGCTACTGGGGAATCAGCCACCGTCTATGGAAGAGCCAAGGTTAGACTGACTATCTCGCCGATCATGTATTTGTTGCCGCCAACATAGTGGAGGAAGTGATCATCGGTGCAGACTTCATGATAGCCCACGGCATTCATCAACACATGGGCCAACAAGTTATGATCTGGCTCAACTTCGAAATACCCTTGGATGTTGGATATGAGAGTAATACCACAATAAAGAGGCTATTTACTGTCAGACACCATAAATTAACACGTATGCAGAAACCTTAGTAGGCACGTGTGGATGAAGATTGTGTGAATAACCGGTTGTTGGTAGAAGAAACAACACAACTAAAAGTCGACATGATAACAGCTAAAGCCCTCGTTAAAACCTGCGACGATGGTAATAGTTGATCTGTCCAACAGTGAAAAGATAATTAACAAAAATTTTGAAATAGTCAATATGAGCAAGCAGAAGCAATAACTACTGTGCCACGAATACAGAATGCCCCGAAATGAATGCCATGGAACGCGACTTACTAGCGAGACAGGTGGAAGAACAAAGCAAAGGAGCTGCTAAGAACACATGCCTCGTTCTTCGCCCTAAACAATAAAAGCCCAGGTAGAACAGCAGTTGTGAAACACGTAATAAATACCGGTGAAACGAGACCTATAAAACAAGCACTCAGGAGTGTTCCCCTAGTGAAGCGGAACAAAGTTAAAGAACTTGTCAACGAAATGGAGCGGAATGGAGTCATTGAACCATCTTCGAGATCGTGGAGCTCGCCAATAGTTCTAGTAAAAGAGGAATGCATCATTGATGTGTGACTTATCCATATTGTCTCTGTTGAAGACTGGTCCAAGGCATAGAAAGATGACCCTATTCTAGCCAAAGTTATATCGGCTTAAGAGGGCAACCGTAGACCGACCCGTAAAGAAATATCGGCAGAAAACCCAGTTGGAAAATCATACTGGGTAAGAGTACAGATGGCAAAACCACAACCGATCTAATTATCGCGCCAACATCCAAGATAAATGAGGAACTGAAGCAGTTCCATCACGGCCATCTGGACATTACAAAAACTCTGGAAAATATAAAACAGGGATTACATTGGGTGGGGTGTCAGAAATCTGTAGTCAATTGGATAGTTAATTGAGAACAAGATATATTGATTTTGTAATTGTATTCATCTGATGTGAGTATCACAAGACTTCCTTTTTCTGTCATTATATTATACAAATATAATGATTTACTGCATTCATTTAATTTGATTCTACTTGAAAATTTTACATAATATTTTCGTTCTAACGGATTGGATCTAAAAATATCATACAACATAATTTATAGATGTGTTTATGATAAAGAAAATATAATTTTTTCTGGCCCTCATAAACACGGATAATAATTAGTAAATTAGATTCAGCGTTGGTTTTAATGTCACATTTTAAACCAACAGTGGCGAGTTGGTGTAACATGTGAGGGCAACAGAAGGTTTAATGAGCTAGTCCCATTCTGCCTAAAAAGGAGTGGCCACCTGTAGATAACCCGTCCGAATTAGCCATAGTAGCAAAAAGTGGACGTTAATAAATTATAATAAAGGTGCCGATAAATATTTTTTTTTTTACTTTTTTAATTTTCACCTCTTTATGACCCCCGCCTTTCCCCTTGGCACGTTCAGTAGATTGAGTAGTGATACAAAACAAGTCCTTTACTCTGGGGCAGAGTAAACTAAGCAGATTTCTCACGTACTGGATAACACACTACTGATCTCATTTCATCACAAATTCTTTATTTCTCTTAAAAAAATACCGATGAGGGGGGGGGGTCGAGATCTGTCTCCCCTGCATCGGGAAACTAATTCAAATGTCAATGCCTCATTCAAAGAGAGTTCTCTCAGTTTTGTATCCCGCGGCAACTTGTAACTGACAACGTGCTCTTTGGGAGTTTTGAAAGGACAGTTAAACAGGACTTAGAATTGTTCCTACTTAGTTAGCAGGTCATGATTTTAGCCCATCCCAGCAGTCGGGATAACGAAGGATATGCTATTTAAGACTAAGGATTCCAGCAAGGACTAAGAGTTCTCCTACTTAATTATCGCAGTGCCCCTGTAGCAGGTCTTGATTTTAGCCCATCCCAGCAGTCGGGATAACGAAGGATATGCTATTTAAGACTAAGGATTCCAGCAAGGACTAAGAGTTCTCCTACTTAATTATCGCAGTGCCCCTGTAGCAGGTCTTGATTTTAGCCCATCCCAGCAGTCGGGATAACGAAGGATATGCTATTTAAGACTAAGGATTCCAGCAAGGACTAAGAGTTCTCCTACTTAATTATCGCAGTGCCCCTGTAGCAGGTCTTGATTTTAGCCCATCCCAGCAGTCGGGATAACGAAGGATATGCTATTTAAGACTAAGGATTCCAGCAAGGACTAAGAGTTCTCCTACTTAATTATCGCAGTGCCCCTGTAGCAGGTCTTGATTTTAGCCCATCCCAGCAGTCGGGATAACGAAGGATATGCTATTTAAGACTAAGGATTCCAGCAAGGACTAAGAGTTCTCCTACTTAATTATCGCAGTGCCCCTGTAGCAGGTCTTGATTTTAGCCCATCCCAGCAGTCGGGATAACGAAGGATATGCTATTTAAGACTAAGGATTCCAGCAAGGACTAAGAGTTCTCCTACTTAATTATCGCAGTGCCCCTGTAGCAGGTCTTGATTTTAGCCCATCCCAGCAGTCGGGATAACGAAGGATATGCTATTTAAGACTAAGGATTCCAGCAAGGACTAAGAGTTCTCCTACTTAATTATCGCAGTGCCCCTGTAGCAGGTCTTGATTTTAGCCCATCCCAGCAGTCGGGATAACGAAGGATATGCTATTTAAGACTAAGGATTCCAGCAAGGACTAAGAGTTCTCCTACTTAATTATCGCAGTGCCCCTGTAGCAGGTCTTGATTTTAGCCCATCCCAGCAGTCGGGATAACGAAGGATATGCTATTTAAGACTAAGGATTCCAGCAAGGACTAAGAGTTCTCCTACTTAATTATCGCAGTGCCCCTGTAGCAGGTCTTGATTTTAGCCCATCCCAGCAGTCGGGATAACGAAGGATATGCTATTTAAGACTAAGGATTCCAGCAAGGACTAAGAGTTCTCCTACTTAATTATCGCAGTGCCCCTGTAGCAGGTCTTGATTTTAGCCCATCCCAGCAGTCGGGATAACGAAGGATATGCTATTTAAGACTAAGGATTCCAGCAAGGACTAAGAGTTCTCCTACTTAATTATCGCAGTGCCCCTGTAGCAGGTCTTGATTTTAGCCCATCCCAGCAGTCGGGATAACGAAGGATATGCTATTTAAGACTAAGGATTCCAGCAAGGACTAAGAGTTCTCCTACTTAATTATCGCAGTGCCCCTGTAGCAGGTCTTGATTTTAGCCCATCCCAGCAGTCGGGATAACGAAGGATATGCTATTTAAGACTAAGGATTCCAGCAAGGACTAAGAGTTCTCCTACTTAATTATCGCAGTGCCCCTGTAGCAGGTCTTGATTTTAGCCCATCCCAGCAGTCGGGATAACGAAGGATATGCTATTTAAGACTAAGGATTCCAGCAAGGACTTAGAGTTCTCCTACTTAATTATCGCAATGCCCCTGTAGCAGGTCTTGATTTTAGCCCATCCCAGCAACTACAGATTAGGTCTTTTAAGTACAGAATGACCCATGATTTTACATCAGTTAGAACCAAAATTACTCTCTAAACAAGTTCATAGGAATATGTTGGGAAATTAAATACATAAATTGTTCAAATGTATTTTAACAATAAGACTTTATAGCCAAACAAGAGTATTATCATAGGACAAAAAATCAAATTTATGTATATATATATATATATATATATATATATATATATAGAGTATAATCTCTTGTTTGGCTATAAAGTCTTATTGTTAAAATACATTTGAACAATTTATGTATTTAATTTTGCGATCAAAAGAACCATAATAAACGAAACAATATGTATTCATAGAATTTTTCACCTAATTTTATAAAAAATGTAGCAAATGTAAATTTATTCAATAACACTAATAAACAAAAAAAAACTTTCGGCGGATATCTTGGTATCCAACAGATGTTTTAAAACATTTCAGACATGCTGATTAAAAATGTGCAAACCATTTGTCTCTATCACTCACCGTTTTTCAGATATCGGACATTAACCATTTATGAATGTTACACATTGTATCAAGGCTAACTCGCAGACAAGTTACAATAGAGCACCTATTGCTGAATAGAGTACTAATTAACATAAACTATATAGCATTATCTAGTTTAAGGTATAATGCACTTATAAAATACGTATGTATTACATAAAGTTCCTTAATTTAATGATTGTTTGGTTTGGATTTCTTGGCTGTTGACTTGCGTTTGTGCTGCTTTTGTGTGTTGGAGATGTCCTGATGAAAACATTCGCCATGTTCACCACTGACAGAGCCTAGGTTCTTGGGAAAGAAGTCGAGATGTGAGTCGAGGGACATGTTGCAATCCATGCAACTGTACGCACTAATGCACTTCTGCACAATATTTTCAGTCAGGAAATTGGCTATATCACACTTGAATGCCGAACATGCATCTGTTTCAGTACTGCTGAGTAAATTTCAAAGTGACTGTCTGCAATGATCTTCCTTATTGTGGGCACACCTTCTTTCACTTTCGCACAGCTCAACTCTGGAAACTTGTTGGATAGGTACCGAAAAGCATTTGAGTTGTTCTCTAGTGCCGTCACGAAGTTCTTTATGAGTTCCAGCTTTATATGAAGTGAATACATAATAACCTTTTCACGTACAAACCAACGGCACGCGAAGGACGTGTTTACTACCTGGCTGAATTTTATCTCTGATATTTGTTACATGCCATATGAAAGTTCATCCTTAACAGAGTACAAAGACACCGCTCCCACCTTCCTAGCACAATTAGAACAGGGTCTAGTGCGATTTAAAGAAAGCCCCCACGTTATTGGGAAAATTCGACGTTGAATTAAAAAATAAAACTGACGTGATAGAGCAAAACAGTTTAGAGATTTTTAATCAGCATGAAAACCCGCATTAGAAAAAGTAAACATCATGCCATATCTATGGCTTGTTTATCAGTGTAATATGTTAGAAATTAATTTACATAATCTTAGAAAATAGTTTATAGAAAACAAAATTATTTGCCGTGTCCTATCATTTCATGTTAACATTTAATGGATATAAACACATTTCACAGTTTACCATATTGTGTTACATCGTTCAATTAAGGATGAGACTCTTAGAAACATGTTTTAGACGCGAAATACAAGCCTACGTGTGTTGATTGGGTTGTACAGAGATCTGTCCCGATGTATACAACACATTCAACACATTAGCTGGGCCTAGAGGTAGTAAGTTAATCCATTAATGTGAGTTTTACCTTGGATTTGGTTTTGTGAAACATCGAACATAAAGAATCTGTAAAAAGTCCGTCACGCAAGGGCTGTGTTAACCAAGCACATTTCCCACGTGCGTCACGTATTTACATTTATCTCAAAACGGAAAAGCTCAATGAGAACAATATTTAGTATTTATGCTTCAATACAGTGCTTCATAATATAACTGCTCTTTGTTAATATGACATGAGTAGGAGTGGGGATTTACTGATAGCAGAAAACTAAAATATCGAAATATCTCGGCTATTAATCAAGATAATGAAAAAACATATAAAACAACATTCATAGATTATTAAATTTTCAATAACATTGATTCTATACAATCTTTTGATCCGACGCAAAACGACGGAGATCGAAATTCTCCTCCTCTAAATCCCCTCTCCCATTGGTCAGATTTTAAAACTGTGACTCCTAGAGCAATATATTAATATTAAAGACACACACACACACATACGAGTATATATACAGTTTTGAACGGACCTCATTTTCGTCATCTCATGGGTAGGGATCGATGGACATTTTAGGTCATGTTTCGAAAATCGTGTCATGCATACTACCTCAATAGCTGATTTTCCTTAGGGGAAATTCCTAAATCTAAAGACATTTGTACAAAATACTAATTAGTCAAGTCAATTTTTTTTTAACAATGTATGTTTCATAATTCCTATGTTGCTGGGAAACAGGTCTTAATAACAGGAAGTCTTCCCACCAATTTCTTTATTCAAGCGCAAGGCCTTTCGGCACTAACGTACCATCATCTGGTGCTAACAACAAACAAAAAGAGAGACATGTTTAAGGCCATGTGATGCATCAAAACCTTACATTTGAAACGTTTAACTGAAATAAAATTACTAAAATCAGTCATGCACATTGTCTTAGCTTAAAACCGTTAAAGCATTAAAATCAGTCAATCGTAAAAAGTAATAAAATATTATTTAAATAAACATTAAAAACCAGAGTCAATCGTAAAAAGTAATAAAATATTATTTAAATAAACATTAAAAACCAGAGTCAATCGTAAAAAGTAATAAAATATTATTTAAATAAACATTAAAAACCAGAGTCTATCGTAAAAAGTAATAAAATATTATTTAAATTAAACATAAAAAAACAGAGTCAATCGTAAAAAGTAATAAAATATTATTTAAATAAACATAAAAAACCAGAGTCTATCGTAAAAAGTAATAAAATATTATTTAAATTGAACAGTTTTTATATGTATTGCTACCTGTAGCCCCTCCAGTTTGTGGTCCTTTACTTTTGTTTTTTTTTTAATTTTTAATTTGACTACTCTTTTTTTTACTATTTATCCTAATTTGTACTTTTTAATTGTAAATATTCATTTTTTATTATTTATTTATTTTGACTATTTATTGAAATTGTGTATGTATTCTACTGGCAAGCTTTTAATTTTAATTTTAATATGTAAAAATATTTTTCTTCATATATAAACTGTAAATATTCACTGGGACACTTATTTGTATTTTTAAGTTTTATGTTCTAACTCTAATTCTTGACCTTCAATATGTACTACATATATTTCTTATTTTTTAATTAAATGTCATCTTATACGTTTTTAATGGTAAATGTGGCACTGATGATGGAGGTGTATGCTCTGAAAGCACTCTTCGCAAAGAATAAACAAATGTGAATGAACGTCGTTTCTTTTCTTACCTGAGTGAATAATTATAGTTCAAGAATATTTATTTACTACTAAAAAAATAAAATGCGTTTTAATTACACCTAAAATAGCAAATGAGCAGTTGAAACTCTCCTCATAAATTTAATTTATCATTGAACTAGTTGTTACATACAGTGGCTAAGTGAATGATTGATATCGGACCAGTATTTGAAGGGGTGAAGAGGGAGAAACTTCGATAATTATAATACGCAGTATCAAAAAAAAAATGTATAGAAGTAATCTTATTGCAAATTAAAATATCTACAAATGCTGTTTTATTTATATTTTCTCTATCATGAACATTACCCTACAAATATTTGCATTTCTTAGTTTTTAGCTTTCAGTAAGCACCTCACTTCGGCCATCACTAAACCCCCACCACTCCTACTCATGTCATACTAACAATAGGCTGTTATATCATTAAGCTCTTTGTTCCAAGCTTAAATATCAAATATTCTTTTCGAGAGGCATTTATTATGCGAGATACTTGCAACTTCGATGACGTTATCAATTAAAATTTTACTATACACGATATTTAACCGTCTCAATCATCACTAAAGATGATATTTTTTGTCGACCAGGAATACAAGAAAATTCAATATATCTCCGTGAGTCGGATCTTTAAAGGTCAAAAGAACCAATGTTGTTAAACTATTTTGATGCTCTCCAATTGTTCTTCTATGCATTTTTTTATAACTAAAATATTAAGCGAGTATTTAGTATTTTCTTGATTTCAGGTGGAATAGACAGCGAGATGAGATGACTAGTGTGTCTTACCTACACTTGCGAAGTCGTCTTAGTTTACGCAGCCCCTGCGTGACGGATTTTTTTTTTATTCTTGCAGCTGTAAACCATTTACCGACCTGGTTATTATTATTTCCTGTTTTCCACTCAGAGTGTCCCTCTAATGTGGGAGTTTAAGGTTTTGTGCTCCGTCCTGTGGATACTACACATATTTCAACAATTAAACAATAATAATTCCTATACAATAATTATAAATATTATAAAAACAATAAAACAAATATGTGAACATTACATCTGTTAAGAACAGTAGGCGTTGATCTACAATATGGTGTCCAATTCTTGTATAAATGCATTACATCCCATATTTTAGGGAAGTAAAAGATTTGGTTTGTCCGTCGGCAAAGTTCCGTTTTGTAAGGTAATGTACTTGAGTTTCTTTCTAGGTTCATCAAGTAATGTACAGTCATATAAGAGGTGGTCATATGTCTGTTCAGTCTCATCATCACATTTACATGTATTTGTGTTTGTTAGTTTAAATTTGTAAAAGTAGCTTTCTGCAAGTCCGTGCCCTGATATAAATTGTGTTTGTTTAGAATTATTAAGTGTTATGTTTTGTCTCTGGCATATAGTTGGTATGTACTTATGTGATTACCGTCCTTTTTTATAGTGTTTGTCCATCTCACGTTCCATTTTTTGTAAGATTCATGTATCGAAAAAGTTTTAATGGTCTGTTTAGTCAGTTTAGAGTATGTAATAGGAATTGATTCGTCTCTTTAACCTGTATTTGCAAGTTGTTTTGCTGTGACATTTCCTAAATCTCCCGAGTGCCCTTTTATCCATGCTATTGTATATAGAGCCTTCTTAGAAAAAGAGAATCCAGTAGTACTCATCCAATTATCATTTTAAGCAAAGTGAGAAAGCGAGAAATATTAGGCAGATGACGTAGTCTGCAGTTCGGTGACACGCTGTTTCTATTTATCTAAGTGTCATCTCTCAAGCTGGGTAAGTTGCTTGGTCCAGGCATGTGATTGAAATGATTATCAAAGATATCTTAGATATTTCGGAGGTGATTACTTCTAATACAGCCACAGCCTCTGGGGAGTATGAACGGCGAATGGATGACCTGTAAGAGTTAGTGATAAAGCGAGCAACTTGGGTCTCGTTATCAATAGCTTGGCTTCTTGCTTGCTAAAGATTATTTGTTAAACTTTCCTGAGTAGGTATAGCACTTTTAGCCGATGAGGTTGTACTAATGGCACGATATTTTAAAAGGAAAAAAAATCATATCAGGGAGATGACGAAAATATTTATACTAATATGAGTAAACACAGGCATACAAAGAAGCTCAACGGATGAGATATTTACGAGTGAATTTGATTATCTTTAGATATTTGAACAAATACATGAGAAGCGGTGCACATTGGTCCCTCATCATGGTGCAAAAAATACTCTTAGTTGGTGGATCTTCTTCAAACTTTGTAGGATGTTTATTGTGGAATTGAAAATATGTTTTATATAGGTTGTAATAGATTTGTCAAGGTTTGGGGGGGGGTTAGAGTGAGAGGGGAGGTGATTTCTACATTTCTAGTACTTTCGTATTTTCTATGTTACATAAAGGGGATATTTCTGTACAATTACTATTTTTTTTTAAATAAATCATATTTTTTGTTTTAATTATAAGCCTTAATAATAACTCAAAATGTTTGTTACTTTTATTTTAATTATTCTGTTAAAAGAATTAGAACTAAATGTTTCAACGAAATTTAAATATTTCAATGCTCTTCGGAATTATTCATAGAATATAATAATTTCATACTTGATTTGTTACTTTTTTTAATAAATATATATATTAACCCTTCACAGGCAAGGCTGGGTCGCCGGTGACCCAGAGGTTGGTAAAAATAATATTCTAAGTAAAGTAAGGGAAGGAGGGGAGGGGGAGTGCACGGTACCCCTCCCCTCCTTCCGAGAGTTGATGAAAAAGAAATTGAGAATCAGCCTGGACCCAGCACTTCAAGACGTCGGTGTGCTTTTTGTGAAAAATCAAGAGATCGTAAGGGTACATCAAACTGCGCTCATTGTAATCGCAGCCTATGTGCTGAGCATAGGCTAAGTATTTGATCTCGATGCATTACCAGAGTCTCACCTGAAGAAGATGAAGAAATAGAAGATTGTTCTGAGTTTGAAGTATTATTGAACTTTCATTACTAAGAGTTTATTCCCTTTTTTTGATTTTTTATCCCTCTTATTTTCTTATTCTTTTTTCCGTAGAGTATTTTTTTATATATATTTTTTCTGTAAGACTTTAAACTATTTATTTTGATCTGGAAAGTTTTTGACTGTTCAGAGTAGGAAAAATTATTGCTGGACTGCCGGATGAAATGGAAGACTGATAACTTACTGAAAATTATTTAATCACTAAGATTTTATTAAATTTTCTCGTCTTTTATAGCAAGAAATTGTTTATTTTTTCCCTTCTAGGAGTTTACTCGTTTAATTTTTATCTTTTATCCTATACGGATACCAAAGGTACCAAAGGTCTGGAACTCTACGTTATTACTAATTTAAGTATAGTTCCTACTAATGTAAGTTTTTGTATTTTTATCATATTATGTATATTGCTAAATAAAATAAAATTTTCAAACTATACTTTCTTTTTTTATATAAGATAAACAACAACTGGAATATTTTTGCTAAAATGAAAAAAATGTGCTATAAATATGACTGGGTCACCCGTGACCCAGCTTGCCTGCAATGTAATTTTCATATTCCTTGTCTGTGAAGGGTTAAAGTTTATAAAATATTAAATAGATAAAATAAAAATGTTCACAGTGACAATAAATTGATAAACAACATATTTAAATTGACATATTTTCACATTACATTTTCCTTAAAAAAGTAACATATGTCAAATTAAAGACAACCTTTGCTAAATATTCACTACCTTTAAAACGGGATCGACTGGTGTACTTCAAGTAAGGAGCAAAGTTATCGTAAAAAATTAATATGTGAATAAGTATAGCTCATGAATATTTATGTACATCATAAAAAATAAATTGCGTTTTAATTAAATCTAAGTTTCGCCTCGCAGCGATCGCTCCAAAATAAATACATAAATGTAGTAAATGAGCTGTTGTAACTAATCACATAAATTTAATTTATTGTTCTACTAATGGTTCCATACAGTGACTAAGTGAAAGTATTATACATATGTAAATACTTATCTGTATCATTATATACGTAAATAATAAAATAATACCAAAATATTGACTTCAACCTCGTTCCACTTACGATACATGAAATACCGATCTTTAATACACTTACAGGATGAAATAAGTAGGTGGGTACGATATGATTGGTAAAACAGAACTGAACGTTTTGCATTTATCAAAAAGTAATGAATGGTTTGCCCTAGGAGTCGGGGAGGGTGGATCTAGAAACTCTCCTCTTGATCCTACGGCTGGCATTTACCGACTTTGAACATTACACCATCCGATTTTCAGATAGTGTCTCCAACATTTAGTTCAAAAGTCATTGTGAGGACTCGTGAGATAACTTTTTCACGCCTTCCCAAATATGAGAGACAGGTGCCAAAAAGTGTTTGTTTTTAAAAATATATACCTAGTCCATATGAATGGATAATTAAACTGATGTCTTTGTGGAATCAGATAGACATAAATTAAAACTGATATATATTAACTGCGGAACACCTTTGAATGAACATAGCTCCCAAAAGCTATGTACCTTATTTATGATTCAACTATATTTTCAAGGTTCAGGATAAATGTAGAAACAAAGAAAATATACTTGGTTCAGGAAAAAAAAATAGTTGGGTTTTTCGGATTTTTTTGCACCATGGTGGGGGAATCGTGTCATCGCGGTGGGAGGGAGAGCTTATGATTCAGTTGATGGAAACTGCCATTGGAAAATAATATTGAAACTAGGACTTGCTGGCAAACTTGTCAGATTGGCATAGGTGTACGTCAATGAATTCCGTTGTCGGTTGCTGGTTAAAGGAGAGTTGACTGAAGTATTCGGCAACAAGTCCGGATTGAGACAAGGTGTCTGCTTATCTCCGATACTGTTCAACCTGGCAAAGGAGAATGTGCATCTTCCAAGATGGATGTGGGAGTGCATGTTGGCAAAATGCACAAATTCCTCGCATATGCAGGTAAAATATAGCTGTACTCAGGAGCAAGAAAGTGGATATGATGTCTCTCGCCGGTTCGTTGATATTAGCTGCAAAAGAGGTTAGACTAGAAGTAAACCAAGAAATGGCGGAGTAAAGGGTAATGAGCCGTAACCTACATCTACAAAGCGGCTGAAGCATAGAATACCTATTCTTGTCAAAAGTATAAAGCTTCAAATACCTCGGAGCTACAGCAACCACTATCATTGATCAGTTTACTGACCTCGACCAAAGGACAACTACTACTACTAGCAGTTTCTTTTCGGTTTCTCGAGTCTTAAGATTCAGTAAAATGACATGATGTATGGGCGTGAGACATAGGCGCTGCATGGTACTCTGGACGAAGCTGGAAAGGTTTGAGTGTATGGCTCTTATAGCAAGCAGGTGTGAAGTGTGACGGTTTAGGACTTTTGAGCAGAAAAAGACAATTATATCTGAAACGAGGAAATCTATTTCTCAAGTTATGAAAGGTAAGAATATACAATATGCAGGAATTAAGGCAAGAAGCAACCCAACATGCTCCCTATACAAGACAATGAATGGGACAGTGCTGAGTATCCAGCCAGTGGGGAGACCGAACATGAGATGGGTTGTCCGAGAGAAGAGGGACCCGACGGAGTTCCAGGTAGTGGACTAGAAAGCTATCGCCCATGGTAGGCAGAGGTTGAGGAGGCTGGTAATGGGGGCTAAAGATATTTTTATTTTATTTATTTGGTTTGTGCCCCACAGCGATGGTGATTGGCATAATTAGGATAATATATTAAAAATCTATAAATTATCTAAAACCCACGAAATATATATATATATATATATATATATATATATATATATATATATATATATATATTTGAATAATTTATATAAAATTAGAAGCATTACATTTGAAAGAAATGAGCCACTCATGAACTGTACTCAGGGTAAGATTTATAAAATATCCATCGAACCTACCTACGAAAATGAGGTTCCTAGAGTCATTGTCGACTGCCTGGAGGATTATTATTTACATCCAGGATAGCTGAAGAATTTGGATTTCTCAGTATGATCTATACTCTGGAACGTTCTATACTGCATGGAGACTACCAATCTTCTTCTTCCGAAGCCACTCGATACAGAAATTGCTCCCACTTTCCTAGAGTCAGTGTCGACTGCCTGGAGGATTATTAGTTACATACAGGATAAGTGTAGTAATTTGGTTTTCTCGGTCTGACCTATAATCTGGAAGGCTGTCATCTGTATGGAGACTGTCATACTTATTCCTTCGATAACTCTGGGTACAGATATAGTTCCCACTTTCCTAGAGTCAGTGTCGACTGCCTGGAGGATTATTTGTTACATACAGGATAAGTGTAGTAATTTGGTTTTCTCGGTCTGACCTATAATCTGGAAGGTTGTCATCTGTATGGAGACTGTCATACTTATTCCTTCGATAACTCTGGGTACAGATATAGTTCCCACTTTCCTAGAGTCAGTGTCGACTGCCTGGAGGATTATTTGTTACATACAGGATAAGTGTAGTAATTTGGTTTTCTCGGTCTGACCTATAATCTGGAAGGTTGTCATCTGTATGGAGACTGTCATACTTATTCCTTCGATAACTCTGGGTACAGAAATAGTTCCCACTTACCTAGAGTCAGGATCGACTGCCTGGAGGATTATTATTTACATCCAGGATAGCTTCAGGAATTTGACTTTGTCACCATGATTATACTCTGGAACTTTCTATTTTGTATGGAGACTGTCACGTTTCTTCTTCCAAAAACACTGGATACAGAATCAATTCCCACTTACCTAGAGTCATTGTCGACTGCCTGGAGGATTATTATTTACATCCAGGATAGCTTCAGGAATTTGGCTTTGTCAGCATGATCTATAGTCTGGAACTTTCTATTTGTATGGAGACTGTCATACTTATTCCTTCGATAACACTGGATACAGAATCAATTCCCAGTTACCTAGAGTCATTGTCGACTGCCTGGAGGATTATTATTTACATCCAGGATAGCTGCTGGAATTTGGTTTTCTCTGTCTGACCTATACTCTGGAACGTTGTCTTCTGTATGGAGACTGTCACTCTTCTTCCTTCAAAAACTATGGATACAGAAATAGTTCCCACTTACCTAGAGTCAGGATCGACTACCTGGAGGATTATTATTTACATCCAGGATAGCTTCAGGAATTTGGTTTTCTCGGTCTGATTATACTCTGGAACTTTCTCATTTGTATGGAGACTGTCATACTTATTCCTTCGATAACACTGGATACAGAATCAATTCCCACTTACCTAGAGTCATTGTCGACTGCCTGGAGGATTATTTGTTACATCCAGGATAGCTGCAGGAATTTGGTTTTCTCGACATGATATACTCTGGAACTTTCTATTTTGTATGGAGACTGTCATGTTTCTTCCTTCGAAAACACTGGATACAGAATCAATTCCCACTTACCTAGAGTCATTGTCGACTGCCTGGAGGATTATTATTTACATCCAGGATAGCTGCAGGAATTTGGCTTTCTCGACATGATATACTCTGGAAGGGTCTATTTTGTATGGAGACTGTCATGTTCTTCTTCCAAAACACTGGATACAGAATCAATTCCCACTTACCTAGAGTCATTGTCGACTGCCTGGAGGATTATTATTTACATCCAGGATAGCTGCAGGAATTTGGCTTTCTCGACATGTTATACTCTGGAACTTTCTATTTTGTATGGAGACTGTCACGTTTCTTCTTCCAAAAACACTGGATACAGAATCAATTCCCACTTACCTAGAGTCATTGTCGACTGCCTGGAGGATTATTATTTACATCCAGGATAGCTGCAGGAATTTGGCTTTCTCGACATGATATACTCTGGAACTTTCTATTTTGTATGGAGACTGTCATGTTTCTTCTTCCAAAAACACTGGATACAGAATCAATTCCCACTTACCTAGAGTCAGTGTCGACTGCCTGGAGGATTATTATTTACATCCAGGATAGCTGCTGGAATTTGACTTTCTCGACATGATTATACTCTGGAACTTTCTATTTTGTATGGAGACTGTCACGTTTCTTCTTCAAAAAACACTGGATACAGAATCAATTCCCACTTACGTAGAGTCAGTGTCGACTGCCTGGAGGATTATTATTTACATACAGGATAGCTGCTGGAATTTGGCTTTGTCAACATGATATATATCAGGAACTTTCTATTTTGTATGGAGACTGTCACGTTTCTTCTTCAAAAAACACTGGATACAGAATCAATTCTCACTTACCTAGAGTCATTGTCGACTGCCTGGAGGATTATTATTTACATACAGGATAGCTGCTGGAATTTGGCTTTGTCAGCATGATCTATAGTCTGGAACGTTCCATACTGCATGGAGACTGTCACTCTTCGTCCTCCAAACACACTCGATACAGAATCAATTCCCACTTACCTAGAGTCATTGTCGACTGCCTGGAGGATTATTATTTATATACAGGATAGCTGCTGGTATTTGGCTTTGTCAGCATGTTCTTTAGTCTGGAACGTTCCATACTGCATGGAGACTGTCACTCTTCGTCCTCCAAACACACTCGATACAGAAATAGTTCCCACTTACCTAGAGTCATTGTCGACTGCCTGGAGGATTATTATTTACATACAGGATAGCTGCTGGAATTTGGCTTTGTCAGCATGATCTATAGTCTGGAACGTTCCATACTGCATGGAGACTGTCACTCTTCGTCCTCCAAACACACTCGATACAGAAATAGTTCCCACTTACCTAGAGTCATTGTCGACTGCCTGGAGGATTATTATTTATATACAGGATAGCTGCAGGAATTTGGCTTTGTCAGCATGATCTATAGTCTGGAACGTTCCATACTGCATGGAGACTGTTACTCTACTATTTTTGCGAGTTGAATGGCTTGTTGTTTTTTTGCAGTTTTTTTGCAGGTACCCTGTTTGCTAGCTCCCATTTTTTCGCCAGAATGTTTCCAGAATAATGAATATTAATTTGAATAAGTATTATGTTTATTATTTAAAAAAGATCTAACATTGATTAGCTTTTCTGACTGAGGATTGCCAGACTGTGTGATTAAAGGTACTTTAAATAAAGATTAACAATATAGAATACCGTTGTATCTGCAGAATATGCTGTATTGGTTACTTGATGTACTTTACTCATTGGATTTACATTGGTTAATGGCTGAATCTTTGTCAATCAACATGTAAATGAAATTTGCATTTTTTTAAATCAATTATAGTAATGTAAAAGGTAGAAATTCTGGACTTACCAACGTTGCTGTCGCCTTTACAAAGGCCAAACAGAACGGCGATGACAAGTATGGGCCATACAGTAGTCCCCATTCTGTAAAAAAAAGAAAGAAAGTTTTAGCTTTACATTGTTATCATAGGTATCTGTAATACATGGATATAGTTTGATAATAATATAAAAATTACTTTAAGTTGTAGATTTAATTATTTGTATTAGGTCATGAAAGAGTTGTGCTTCATTAAATAATGTATTTGTGTCTGCATTTATCATTTTGATAAAGGTACTGTTTTTGAAGAACGAAGGTATTCGTGTAGGGTTTTTACTTTATTGCTGCCTGTGTGTTTTTTTCAGTGTGAAACACCTTTGGTTCCGAGCGGTAAATAAGTACAACAGTAGCATTACTAATTAGTAATCTACAAGAAATGTTTACAGATTTCGCCTATTAGCCCGAAAAATAAAACGCCATATCATATTCACAATACTCTAATGGTGTCCAGAAAATGAAGGCATATGACTGAGTAGAAGTACGGATTTAGAGCCAAAAGAGCAACTGAGATAGATTTCAGGAAGACATTTCAAGATAAAATAGCTAATTATAGGTGTATCGCAATGCAACCAGGATTACATAAGTACTGAAAACAAACTACGAACTATTTACAGCACTATTTCTGTGTGGTCTTCAAGCTTCAGAAACTCGAGGAGAGCAGAAGAGGTTCTCTAGAGACTTAGAATCGGCCACACCAAATGAACACAAACATACTTGGCGACTTGACTTGCTCAACTTGTAACGTAAACTGACAGGACGATCAAAATGATTTACATGACATATTGACTGAAGGCAGCCGGTACATTAACAACATATCTTTATAACTACACAAAACTCATATATACGACAAAGTTAAAAATACAACGCAAATACAAGAGTAAAACCCACACACACTCACGCAAAACTCACACACCCTCAAGAACGATATTACGACAAATAACAGCAGAAGTACTACTTTCAGCCATTTAATTCCTATTAAATGTTTACCAACTATGGTCATCACAATTTTTTTTTTTTAATGAAACATTGGAATCACCAATGAGCGAAGTATGAAACAAAATAAATAAAAAAATTACATTATTATTATTCTTTATTTGAGATGCCGCTACAATGGCGATCATTTTTCTCTTTTAACATGGTTTAATATAATTTTACAAAACTAAATAAAATTCACAGAACTAAATTTTACAAATGCACAAAATAAATACAATGCAGGAAATAAATACGACATACAAAATAAATAGAATGGACAAAACTAAATATAAATTGTTAATATATTTGCAACATGAGGAAAAATAAACTATAAAGAGTTAAACTGGAAGGAGTCAAACCTTATATTCTACATACAAATGTCATTTAATTTTATGATATTATATGTTATTTTGATAATGATAAATAAATTACAGAGATAGAATGAACAATGAATATTGATAAATAAAATTGCAGATAGAATGAACTGGGCACTTGACAATACAATACCGCATGGCATAAACGTCTTGAGGTGTGCATATCGTTTACCCCTGGGTCATATGTGATACATTATGCTGTCATGTTTGTTTCTTAAGGTTTTAGGGCGAAAAACTACTATTTTTTTATAAGATCCCTGAATCCAAAGAGTTTTTATGGTCTGTTTAGTATTAGGTATTGATTCGTCTTTTGAAGCTGTATTTGCAAGTTGGTTGGCTGTATCATTTCCTAAATTTCCCGAGTGTCTTTTTATTCATGTTACTGCCACTACTCAACTGACCTGTTCAGTCTGTTCGTTTCATTTTAAACAATATGTGTTTTTATATCACAAAAATTTGGATGATAATTTAAGGAAAATAGATAATATATTAAGTCGATATCATAATTATGGCATTCTTATCGCAGCTGATACCAACTGCAGATCACCTCTGTGGTATAATCGCATTAGGAATGGGATCTTTAGAAAACTATATCCTTTCTAAAAACTTCTTTATAATAAACGAGAATAATCAAAAAGCTACTTTCTCATCTTTCAGTGGGAAAAGTAATATTGACATAACAATAACGAATGGTACTATGGCGAAATACGTACATTACTGGACTAGCCATGACGATGAAAATTTTTCTGATCATTCCTTCACGTTTCCTAATAAAATGTATATTACAAATGATAAAGCATATGTAAGTAAAAAAGCTGTCTGGGATATCTTTCAAGAGAAGCTTAAGTCCGTGTATTGTAGTGTCATAAATTGTAGCTACTGAAATTAGGCTGAGGGAGACCTACAGTAAGATAGTTCCAGTTATCAAAGTGTCCAGTGAGTGAATGCTATGATGGCTAAACCAAGACTGGCTAATGCTTCCATTCTGTTCGCATTAATGGTCTCTCTCTCTCTCTCTCTCTCTCTCTCTCTCTCTCTCTTCTCTCTCACTCTCTTCTCTCTCTCCTCTCTCTCTCTCTCTCTTCTCTCTCTCTCTCTCTCTCTCTCTCTCTCTCTCTCTCTCTCTCTCTAAATCCTGTTCCTTTTCATCGACCATTCCCCGAGAGTCGGCAACTCCATTATACATCAGACATTCATTCATCGGCCAAGAGCAGTAAAGGGATCTTCTCAAATCCTATCTATCCATAAGTATTTCCTCGCTCAATACACTCCCTACTGATACTGTTCTATCCGTTTCGTAGTACATTATTACGTCGATATATCATGCTTCTATATAAATGACGATATATCATGTTTCTATATAAATGACGAATATTCAGGTTTCCATATAAATGTAAATTTATCATGCTTCTATATAAATGATGATTTATCATGTTTCCATATAAATGACGATATATCATGTTTCCATATAAATGTCAATTTATCATGCTTCTATATAAATGATGATTTATCATGTTTCCATATAAATGACGATTTATCATGCTTCTATATAAATGAGGAATATTCAGGTTTCCATATAAATGTAAATTTATCATGCTTCTATATAAATGATGATTTATCATCTTTCCATATAATTGTCGATTTATTTTAAATGGGCAATAGTAGGGCTGTTCTAGGGAAAGACAGCAAAATAATGGATGTCGGAAGAGGAAATTATCCGGAGACAATGCACTTGGACTGTACTTGTATTTAATGGGATAATGGTCTGTGGTGCGTTCTACAATCAAGGCATACAGATCCGCCCATTCATGGGCCACCATAATCCTCTCCCATTGACATAGGTGATTCACCTGGCATAAATATAGAGACCCTTTGGACTAACGTCACGAAAAAAGAAGAATCCTTAAAGCAGGGGCTGCGTAAACTAAGCAGATTTCCCTCCTGAAGTTCAACAATAGATAAATCTACATACTGGTAACACGACACCTCCGTGAATATTAAGTGATAAATACAAACGGTAATTAGAAATCATTCAGTCAATTGAAATAGTCTCCCGACGGGAAGCGTCTGAAAAGTAAACAAACAGGTCTGTCAACCACTCACTGGAAAGAAAAACAATTGCTGTAATATATCTGAATAGAACATATTAATTTTATTGAAAACTATACTATATCTAGTACTGTAATTTATAATGAATCAGAATAATGTTAGTCTGTATGATCAATTTTAGTAGTCCAAGTACAATAAAGTTCTCTTGAAAACAATATTTGGTATTTATGCTTCAAATAAAGTGGTTTATTATATAACAGAGTATTGTTTATGTAACATGAGTATAAGTGGAGGTTTGCTAAAGGCTGAAAACTGAAAAATGCAAATATCTCGGTTACTATTCAAGATATTGTTATAATATAATATATAATATAAGTCGGTAAAAAATTTGGTTTGAAGCAGTTAATCAGGAATCCGAATTTGAGAAATTCTGCAAATTTTGGCTTCTCCTTCATTAAAATAGCTTTGCAGTTACCTCACTACGCTTACTAATTAGAGGTTAAACTAGTTAATCTTGACTCCAGAATCCGGTAAATTCTAGACCTCTTATATTACTAAATAATTGCTCTCCCTCTTGGAGATTAAAGTACTAGTGGATATTATTACATTGGGTAATAATAAGACTGGGGTGGGGTTTAAACCGCGAGAGTTCATCATCAAGAGCTAATTGCAAAAAATAACCTCTGCTAAAAAATAATAAAAATGTGGTAAGGTAAGAGAAAAAGTAATGAAGAGGACTCTAGTTTTTCATTAAACTCTTGAAAACATTATTAAATCTTCTTGCAGTAAGTATATAAACCGTCTCACAATAAAAAAAGTAATTATTTTCGAAAATTAAGAGGAAAAGATATTTTATCTCGTGTGTTATTAATTTGAAAACAGTTTTTAGCAGATTTCTCTTAATGGAAATCAGCTATTGAGGTTGTAATCATGATGCCGTTTTCGAAAAATGTTCTCAAATGTCTACGGATCATACCTAGGTGATGCCGAAAATGAGATCCGTTCAAAATGATGTATACATTTGCTTGTTACCGCTCTAGCGGTCCCAATTTTACCCATTAATTAATATGATCTTTATTGTTGTTAAAAATTTAAGTTACATGAATCAAAAACATTTTCGAGTCATTAAATAAAATTTTAATTTGAGACATCATCAAGACGTATATGAATGTACCTTATCTACTAAAGGCCTGCTAAAAATAATAATTGGTATTTAAGCTTGAAATAAGACGATTCATAATATATTCTCCTATTGTTAGTGTGCCATGACAAAAAGTGGGGTTTATTGAAGGCTGAAAACTAAGAAAATCCAATATATTGATTAATTTATGCAGTTAGCAAAAAAAATGAAAGTGTATGTAACAAAATTGATAGACAACTATAATTGCAATAAGATTTGTTCTATAGAATGTTTTTATTTGACTTATAATAACGGAAATATTTTGAATTATCGAAAATCCCTCGTTTAACCACGCTCTCATTTTTTCACTTGTTCTATTTCAGACGTTAAATGCCGTTAGAAGTGCAGTTACAGACAGGATGTATATATACATATATAATAAATTTTGAGCAGGCCTAATTTTCATCATGTAGTAGGTAGGATCGATTGACTTTTGAAGAGATTTTTCAAAAATTGCTTCATGAGTTCAACTTGGGGGGAAATCTGCTGATACATAAAAGTTGAACAGTGCCTAGAGAAACTATGTTTATGGATAAAAGAAATGTTATACTGAAAGGCGTCATGAAGGTTAATATAATGTAGTATAATATTACCTCTATTCCCAGAAGAAATAAGATCATGAAATATTCTACCTCAGTTCTGTCAACTCCTTAAAAGTGAGGAGTTATGTTAAAGTCTCATATTCCTATTATAGTAGGAACAATATAGAACAGAAAGCCCTATTAGGAGTATTTTTGAAATGACAATACGCCCAGGCCTAAGGGATGATTTAGGCTCTCAGGTTAGCCATGTCTTTCTGGTGATGAACAACAGATAATACACTTTGCAAACCTTGAGTCGTGGGTTCAATTCCTATGTGGACAAAATGAATTTTTTTTTTCAACCCTATTTGGAGGGATTTTATTTTTTGGCACATCCCGTGCATGCTCGCCATTCATTATAAGAACTTTTTGTCAAGCATTAAAAAAATTCATTCAAGTATAAACTATTAAGGAAAGTACAATTGTATCACAAAAAAAATATACATTATTTTAATACTATGTTTTCGTCTCCTCTCTCAATGTAAGAATATTATTAGCTATTTAAAATGTTCACAAAGTCAATATTCTATGAAAACCATATTTAGTAATAAATTTTGGAAAGAAGTGCTTCATGTTATAACAGCTTATAGTGAATATGACAAGAGTAGGAGTGGAGGAGTTTACTGAAGGCTTAAAACTAAAAAATGAAAATATCTCGGGTAGTAATCAAGAAACATATATAAAAGCATTACTAGAACATAAAATTTCCAATAAGATTGGTTGTATACAATTTTTCGATCCAACGCATAATAACTGAGATATTAAGTATTTACAAAAGACCCCTCCCCTCGCTTGTCCAATTTGTGAATTTAACTAACTCGATCTTTATTTTTGCACACAACGTTTAAATATCAAGTTTGGTAACGATCAAACAAAAATTTCGACCGCTAGAGCGTTAACAGACTATATACGAGTATATACATAAAATTTTGAAAGGACCACATTTTCGTCATCTCCTAGGTAGGAACAATGGACATTTTAAGATATTTCTCTTCTATTTTGTTATTGTGTTCATAAATAGAGAAATTAAATAAAGCTCTGAAAGAAATGTTTTACATATCATAAAAACTACTGTTTCTAAATATTCAAATAACTACAGTTTCTTCATTAAACAAATATTGATTTTCTTTAGAACAACAAGCAAAATTTATAACAAGCATTTTTTAATTAAAGCAAAAGCTTTATTATTACTAATCAATACTTAGATTATGGGGTGACATGCTGCATAAATGTAGAAAATCTTGCCTCCACCCTTAAGGAAAAATTGATCTCAGGAACCGCCGTCAATGATATTTAAGTTTAAATTTAAACTACTATATTTTTTATAGTCATCATCAAATACTTCAGATCATCTTCATGAACGTACTTGTAAAGAAATATGAATGGCTAGGCAATCTAATAGTTACGTTCAAACGTTAAATATTCATTTGTAGGAAACTCAAACATGAATTTGATCAGTAGTCCTGTATTAAAGTAATGAACAAGTTTCATTAAATTTAACTGGAGCCGTAATAACACTCACGAAATCCCTCATTAAAAATTAATCTCATTTGCAACAAAGAGATTAAAATAGGACATTTTTAGAGTTTTAAACTAATATTATTGATTGTGGGTTGCATTTGTTATGGCATTTAATTTGGGAGGAAAGGGATACACTTATTTATTTAGTTCTTTTATATCTATATACTAAACATTCAAATTCAAAATTTTTTTTTTTCAAAAAAGCGGGTGGAGGCTAAAGATTAGGGTGAGAATGGGATGTACATAGTGTGTTTTTTAAATACAAAAGAAAAACATATTGTGTTACTGAACACATTTATCACAAAGTAAGTATCCTAACTACTCTCCCAGATTGAGAAAATTAGTAGACTATAGACTAGATTATTCTATATTCTATATATGTTCTTATTATCGCCAAAAGACATCTAAGTTTGGATCGTAGAGCAGTATGAGACGGTGACCATAGCCTGTGGGGTGACTGCTACGATACAGATGTGCCGTTATTGCCACCGACGGTCATCCTACGACTGCCTGTGGCAATATCGGCTCACCTATACCGAACCTCTCTTCTGTCATTCTGCCATCTTCAGCTCACATCAGCCAGGACTATCTTCCATCTTATAGACTTCCTCTTCCAACAGATCGTAGAGCAGTATTCAGTGGTAACCGTAGCCTGTGGGGTGACTGCTACGATACAGATGTGCCGTTATTGCCACCGACGGTCATTCTACGACTGCCTGTGGCAATATCGGCTCACCTATACCGAACCTCTCTTCTGTCATTCTGCCATCTTCAGCTCACATCTGGCAGGACTATCTTCCATCTTATAGACTTCCTCTTCCAACAGATCGTAGAGCAGTATTCGGTGGTGACCGTAGCCTGGACAGTGACTGCTACGATACAGATGTGCCGTTATTGCCACCGACGGTCATTCTACGACTGCCTGTGGCAATATCGGCTCACCTATACCGAACATCTCTTCCATCATTCTGCCATCTTCAGCTCACATCAGGCAGCTCTCTCTTCCATCTTATATTTCTCCTCTTCCAACAGATCGTAGAACAGTATTCGGTGGTGACCGTAGCCTGGACAGTGACTGCTACGATACAGATGTGCCGTTATTGCCACCGACGGTCATTCTACGACTGCCTGTGGCAATATCGGCTCACCTATATCAAACCTCTTTTTCGTCATTCTGCCATCTTCAGTTCATATCAGCCACCTCTCTCTTCCATCTTATATTTCTCCTGTTCCAACAGATTGGACAGTGACTGCTACGATACAGATGTGCCGTTATTGCCACCGACGGTCATTCTACGACTGCCTGTGGCAATATCGGCTCACCTATACCGAACATCTCTTCCATCATTCTGCCATCTTCAGCTCACATCAGGCAGCTCTCTCTTCCATCTTATAGTTCTCCTCTTCCAACAGATCGTAGAGCAGTATTCGGTGGTGACCGTAGCCTAGGGGTTGACTGCTACGATACAGATGTGCCGTTATTGCCACCGACGGTCATTCTACGACTGCCTGTGGCAATATCGGCTCACCTATACCGAACATCTCTTCCATCATTCTGCCATCTTCAGCTCACATCAGGCAGCTCTCTCTTCCATCTTATATTTCTCCTCTTCCAACAGATCGTAGAACAGTATTCGGTGGTGACCGTAGCCTAGGGGTTGACTGCTACGATACAGATGTGCCGTTATTGCCACCGACGGTCATTCTACGACTGCCTGTGGCAATATCGGCTCACCTATACCGAACCTCCCTTCCGTCATTCTGCCAACTTCCATAAATCTCGAGAGATTGGCTTTGACGATACAGATGTGCCGATATTCTAGCCGAATATATAGGCACACCTATACTGAAATGTATAATAAATCTTTCTTTTCCTCCTAATACATTATTTCTGCATCCTCTTCCTTTATGCTTATCATCCAAATGCATTGTACATAAAACTATTTTCATTGCTTCCTTACTCGGGTTACAGTTACATTGTTCTTATTTTAAATGAATGTGGTATGAGTGAGTGCATGTGTGTGTGTGTATGTGTGTGTGTGTGTGTGTGTGTGTGGGATCGGGTGGTTGTCTGTGTGGGCAAATGTGTGAATTTTAACAGATTCCCTCAAATGTAAACCAGATATTGAGTATGCACTCAGTCCCCAATATATCAAAATGTTCTTCAAGCGTCCCCATGTCCTATCCAACGAAATTGAGGCCCATCAAAATTATACATATATAGATCAGGTCTCACGATCTAAATTGCTTTTGAAAATGTTCAACGACTATGTTTAAACAATTATTGTAAAACTAAATGTTCAGTTGTCAATGGCTGAAATTTGAAATGGAGGTTCCAAAATTGAGAAAATATCATCGGAGGATGTTAAATAATTTATCTTCTCCCAAATCGTGATCTCTGTCATTGTTGTTCTGCTTTTATTTATTTTTTCTTTGCATCTCGAATATTAGAAGAGCTTCAGAAGTTGTACTCTGAAGTAATTTTCGGAAAATGCCTTTCCATAATAATCGATCCTACCCTGTAGATAATGAAAATTGAGCCCATTCGAATATATATATATATATATATATATATATATATATATATATATATATATGAGAGAGAGAGAGAGAGAGAGAGAGAGAGAGAGAGAGAGAGAGAGAGAGAGAGAGAGAGAGAGAGAGAGAGAGATTTGTCTGTTAACGAGGTGGTGGTAACAAGCTTTATTTCACCGTTACTAAACTCGATATTCAAACAACTTATGTAAAATGAATGATCAAGATAATTTGTTTCTGAAATTGGACCAAAAAATTGGAGGGGGGATTTGATATGCAGTTTAGAAGGGTGTATAGAGGGGATCTGAAAAAATTTAATTCCGTTATTCTATGTTCTGTGCCCTTCACCTTAGTGTGCTTTTTCAGATGCGTGCTTCTAAAGTGCTCAATTCATCTGTCACTTGCCACTTTCCAACTGTTCTGTGCCCTTCACCTTAGTCTGCTTTCTCAGATGCGTGCTTCTAAAGTGCTCAATTCATCTGTCACTTGCCACTTTCCAACTGTTCTGTGCCCTTCACCTTAGTCTGCTTTCTCAGATGCGTGCTTCTAAAGTGCTCAATTCATCTGTCACTTGCCACTTTCCAACTGTTCTGTGCCCTTCACCTTAGTCTGCTTTCTCAGATGCGTGCTTCTAAAGTGCTCAATTCATCTGTCACTTGCCACTTTCCAACTGTTCTGTGCCCTTCACCTTAGTCTGCTTTCTCAGATGCGTGCTTCTAAAGTGCTCAATTCATCTGTCACTTGCCACTTTCCAACTGTTCTGTGCCCTTCACCTTAGTCTGCTTTCTCAGATGCGTGCTTCTAAAGTGCTCAATTCATCTGTCACTTGCCACTTTCCAACTGTTCTGTGCCCTTCACCTTAGTCTGCTTTCTCAGATGCGTGCTTCTAAAGTGCTCAATTCATCTGTCACTTGCCACTTTCCAACTGTTCTGTGCCCTTCACCTTAGTCTGCTTTCTCAGATGCGTGCTTCTAAAGTGCTCAATTCATCTGTCACTTGCCACTTTCCAACTGTTCTGTGCCCTTCACCTTAGTCTGCTTTCTCAGATGCGTGCTTCTAAAGTGCTCAATTCATCTGTCACTTGCCACTTTCCAACTGTTCTGTGCCCTTCACCTTAGTCTGCTTTCTCAGATGCGTGCTTCTAAAGTGCTCAATTCATCTGTCACTTGCCACTTTCCAACTGTTCTGTGCCCTTCACCTTAGTCTGCTTTCTCAGATGCGTGCTTCTAAAGTGCTCAATTCATCTGTCACTTGCCACTTTCCAACTGTTCTGTGCCCTTCACCTTAGTCTGCTTTCTCAGATGCGTGCTCTCATAGAGGTTTATTCTTCCATCATTTATCAACTTTAAGCTCTTTCTTCATTATTAAGCTGACAACGCAATACATTTTATTTCTGAATAAAGTCGTTCTCAGAAATTCAGAATGCCATACTATGAAGCTATACTTATCAGGGTACCCAAATGAATTTTATGCAATTAGGTGACCAAAAACAAAAATGTAATCCTTTGTAAATCATTTTTTGCTTCAAAGGGAGGGTTAATTTGGACTTAGAAGTGAGTGGACTAACAGGAGATGGCTTAACAGAAAATTTCGTAATTCTTTTATGTTATATTTTCTATGGCGCCCTCTGTCAAAGTGAATGCGAACAAGGTATCTTGAGTTATAGTAGAGGTCCTGGAACTACTTTGGTCCTTCGTAAATTAGATTTGGTCTCCCCCAAAACTAGAAGTCCATTTAACTTTATATTACATAGTTGCGTCATATCAAAGAGTCCAGGGCTTATATAAGTTAACTTTGTTAAGGATTACATAACTTAATTCCGTTACAAGAAAAAAACAAAGAATAAAAAATGGGCACTTTAACTTTTCCTTTTATGTATTTTCTTTATAAGATTGCTGATTTTTACTCTTGGGCGTTTTCTAACAGCTATGTGTACAATTTCAATAAATGTCAACGTTGTTATAATGGTAACTGTGATTTGGTTATTGGTTCTTTAGTACTATTTTTTACTGGACTTGCAGAATGTTAGAAATATTTTTAGTTTACGCAACACCTGCGTGACGGAGTTTTGGTGTATCAAAATTATGACACATAATTGTTTTATAATATCTGGAATTGGAGATTTTCGAATTATAAATTATATTAATTATTTATTAACATTAAGTTTATGCTTTCCGAAATTAGAAAAAGTCCGTGAAGCAGGGTGGAGTGAATTAATACAAACGGTAGTGAGAAACCATTCACTCAATATTAATAACTCCCAACGGAAAGCGTCTGAATGGTAAACATACAGGTCAGTAAACCTCACTTCACCGGAAATAAAGCAATCACTGAAATATATCTGAATATAACACATTAATTTTATTGAAAACTATTAACTATATATCGAATACTGTAATTTATAATGAATCAGAATAACTTTTATCTTTATCAACCAATTTTTAGTAATCCAAGTACTAAAGACGGGGGGGGGGCGATAAAACGAATCTATTTGCTGGTAGCACATATATTAAAGGTCTCTTGAAAACAATTTTCGGTATTTAAGCTTCGAATAATGTGGTTTATTATATAACGGAGTATTGTTTATGTGTCGTAAAAGGAGTGGGGGTTTATTGAAGGCCGAAAGCTAAAAAGTCCGTCACGCAGGGGCTGCGTAAACTAAGCAGATTTCCCACGTGAAGTTTTACAATAAAGAAATCTTCCTAATAACAACTGTACTAGTAAGAACCCTCTAAACCTATTCACGAGGGACGAATAGTTACAGAAACGGCCGCCAGAGCTCTCGGCGGAAAGGCCGAACATAGCCGACCACACGCAGAATACTTTATTATATAGTAAATTTAATTTGCAATGAGATTCATTCTATACAATTTTTCAATCCGACGCATAATAACGGAGATATTTCGACTTTTCGAAAATCCTCCCCTCTAAACCCCCCTCCCACTGGTCCGATTTCAGCCATTAACGAACTTGATCTTCCTTTTTACATAAAACGATTAAATTCCGAGTTTAGTAACGATCAAACAAAAATTGCGACCGCTAGAGCGGTAACAGACAAATATATATATATATATATATATATATATATATATATATATATATATATATACAGTTTAGAACGGACCTCATTTTCGTCATCTACTAGGTAGGATCGATGGACATTTGAAGAAAAATTTCGAAAATTCCGTCATGAGTACAACCTCAATAGCTGATTTCCCTTAAGGGAAATCTGCTAAAATTGTATATATTTTGGTTAATATTCAAGACAGAGAATGTTATTAGACAGAGACAAAAGTATATAATAATATTTATATTACATTCATATTGCGATATGATTGGCTCTATAACATTTTTCGATCCGACGTATAATAACGGAGATGTTTAGAATTTTTGAAACCCCCTCCCCTCTTTTCCACTTGACCGATTTCTGTCATTAACGAATATGATCTCTGCTTTTTTATAAGACTTTTAAATATCGGGACCACAGTTGGCCTGTTTTCCTCTACAATACATCTATTTCGACAGAGTGCACTTTCAGAGCAACGGCTCCATCTTCAGTGCCTGTTGACATAAACAAAAACCTATAAACATTTTGTGACCAACACTATTTAAATTAACAATCTTATCCTAAGAAAGAAAAAAACACTTAAAAGCATACTTAGCTATTCAACGTTTAAAATAGTTAAAAAATAAAAAAAAAATACACTGCTAGAATTAACTGCTAAAAACAAATAACGTATTAACTTAATAAGAGATTTTTTTTTTTTTAAAACAAGATAATCTGATAACATAACAAACAGAACAACTAATATCCACAATTATATATAGGACTTAATTTTTTTTTTAAAAAAACTAGCTAAAAAGGTTTACCAGGGAAATGTGTCACCGGAAACAACAACATTAAGACAAAACCAAAGAATCTATGTTTAATCGAAGAATCGAGGTTTAAATATCGCGTTTGGTGACGATTAAACAATAATTGCGACCGCAGGAGCGTTAACAGACACACACACATATCGTCATCGCCTAGGTTCGATCGGTGGACATTTGAGGACATTTTTCTAATCATTTATTTCCGGTTCCTACGCCCATTTCTTTTTCATTTTAATTTTCGCTTCGTTCACTGAACCAACTATAATGAAAGGCGGTTTGTCTTAGTAGTCTCACAGGATTAGACACAGTATCGTATGTGCTTTAGACTTAGTTTATTTCCTTTGCAACAAATATTATAATGCCAATTGCCAAAACTCAAACATGAATAATCATGATGAATAAAGTATCTAGGAAGAGTGGTTGAGGGCATCTGAATTCTACCAATGTCGTTTTCAAAACATGAAAGGTAGCGCAAGGACAATATTCCCACATTAGAGTGTTCACAAGATGGGAATACAAAATATCCTTGTTAAACGAAACATGGAGATAAGCATAGCATTTCTTAACTAGAATTAATTGGCAAAAACGAGCTTTGTGTGCCCATTAATTCTTAGTTACCTGTCGTTAAAGGGTTGAATTGGAAATGTTTTCCAGTAGAAATATTAAAATTGGATAAACAAAATCATTCCTTCATATTCATCAATAACACATTATGTCCTTTAACTTGAACATTAAAAAATTTTAATAATTTGTCAATATAATTTTGGGAAATAAAAAATGATAGATATCTGGTCTTCAACTACCCTTAGTTAGTTGCCAAATAGAATTAAATCTCTAATCTCATGACTGCTGAAGTCTATTTACTAGATCTAATCTGAGAGCAATTGCAGGGTGGTTAAGTGTTTAGGTGCCATGATCGAAGGACATTGCCAGTTTATGTAGAGCAATAGACGGAGTCCCTAAGTGCTAATGGAAGGCAGTAATGGCAGTCTCCAGTAGTTGCAGAGCATTTACAGATGGCCGCTTCATCGGTCTGGGCTTTATCTCTGATACAGAACTCTATTGATCTCTGACCTATCAGATTTCTAAAGAATAGACGCAGGCCATAACTCTAAGATCTAGAAGCCACTATTATTTTTGTGCAAATGGCGAGTGAAACTATATAAAAAAAGTCCGTCACGCAGGGGCTGCGTAAACTAAGCAGATTTCCCACATGAAGTTTTACAATAGAGAAATCTGCCCAAAAACAAGTGTAGTAAGTAGTAAGGGATCACTAAACTTATACACGAGGGACGAATAGTGACGAAAACGGCCGCCAGAGCTCTCTTCGGAAAGTACCAAACAGCTCACTCCTGCCGACCAATGCAGAATACAAATGCAAATATCTCGGTTAATATTCAAGATACAGAATAAATGTATAGAACAATATTTATAGTAAATTTAATTTGCAATAAGATTGATTTTATACAATGTTTCGATCCGACGCATAATAACGGAGATATTTTGAAATTTCCGAATATCCCCCTCTAAACCCCCCTCCCTCTGGTCCGATTTCAGCCATTAATGAACTTGATCTTTCTTTTTACATAAAACGATCAAATTCCGAGTTTGGTAACGATCAAACAAAAATTGCGACCACTAGAGCGTTAACAGACAAATATATATATATATATATATATATATATATATATATATATATATATATATATATAATTTTGAACGGACCTCATTTTCGTCATCTCCTGGGAAGGATCGATGGACATTTGAAGAAATTTTTCGAAACTCGCGTCATGAGTACGACCACAATAGCTGATTTCCCTTAAGGGAAATCTGCTAAAAAAAGTCCGTCACGCAGAGGCTACGTAAAATAAGCAGATTTCCCACTTGTGCCACGTATTTGCATTTATCTCAATAAGTAAAACTTCAATGAGAACAAAAGTTGGTATTTATGCTTAAATGTGCTTCATAATATAACAGATTATTGTTAATATGACGTGAGTAGGAGGGGGGGTTTACTGAAGGGCGAAAACTAAAAAATGTATATACCTCGGTTAATATTCAAGGTAGTCAAAACATGCTCAGAACAACATTTATAGAACATCACATTTGCAATAAGATTGGTTCTATACAATGTTTCGATCCGACGCATAATAACGGAGATATTAAGAATTTTTAAAAGTCCTACCCCTCCCACAGGTCGGATTTCAGCCATTAATAAACTCGATCATCCTTTTTACATAGAATGATTAAATATCGAGTTTGGCAATGATTAAGCTACAATTGCGACCGGTAACAGGTTTTCTAACAGCTATGGGTACAATTTCAATAAATGTTAGCCTTGATACAATGGTGATTGTTATTTGGTTCGTCAGTTAGGAGCATGGGACCTGCCAACTATGCCTTATCAGCTAGACGCCTGGGAACCGCAAGCACAGCGTCTCTCAGATCCTTTATAAACCTACCCTACTATCAATTATTGTCTCAGTTCAGTTGTAGGCCGTCTCCATGTCGGCTTGCTCTCTGTTATATTGTTAATAAAAATCTTTTTAAAAACTCATCAAGTTTTTCGCCTCTCGTAATTGTCGTTCTTAAATCTTATTTTTTAATGCTAGCAGAGGCACGTTCAAAATTTTGTACACACACACACACACACACATATATATATATATATATATATATATATATATATATATATATATAAATATATATATATATATATATAGAGAGAGAGAGAGAGAGAGAGGGGGGGAGCGTGAGAGAGAGAGCGCGTGAGGGGGAGAGAGAGAGAGAGAGAGAGGGGGAGAGAGAGAGAGAGAGAGAGAGAGAGAGAGAGAGGGGGGGGGAGAGAGAGAGAGAGAGAGAGAGAGAGAGAGAGAGAGAGAGAGAGAGAGAGAGAGAGAGAGTGGGAGAGAGAGAGAGAGTGTGAGAGAGAGAGAGAGAGAGAGAGAGAGAGAGTGTGAGAGAGAGAGTTTGAGAATGAGAGAGAGAGAAGAGAGAGAGGGGAGAGAGAGAGAGAGAGAGAGAGAGAGAGAGAGAGAGAGAGAGAGAGAGAGAGAGAGAGAGAGAGAGAGAGAGAGAGAGAGAGAGAGAGAGAGAGAGAGAGAGAGAGAGAGGGGGGGGATTTCGAAATATAAGCTGTTATATCCTGTAGCACTTTATTTGAAGCTTTAATAAATATTGTTCTCATTGAACGTTTATCTTGTGAAATAAATGCACATACTTTGTGTGATGACGGTATCAATTATGATTCAACTTTTTTACTCGAAAATGTTTATTTGATCTATACCATAATTTATATCTAAGCTTTTTTTTTTTTTTATTTATTTTTGTTTTATTTATTATTATTTTTTTATTTCCTCTACATAGTAACCCTATGTGGAGGGATTTTATTTGTCTGCACATCTCATGCATATTTGCATTATATGTGCATTATGTCAAAAATTTTAACAATTTTTTATATACTAATATACATATATACATATTAAATGTAAATAAGATTATAAAAATTAAACTTGATAAAGTAAAACAAAAACCATTAAATAGTACAATTAAATTACTAATAAAAATTACATTATATTAATTTTATTATGTTATAATGTTAAATTATAACATAATATTATATTATAATATTTAACCGTTTAATTTAACACACAAGTTTATAATCGTTAATAACTGAAATCGGACCAGGAACGGGTGAGGAGGCATTCGAAAAGTTGGATAGAATAATTTACGGTTATAGAACGATTCTTGTTAAACTATTAATTGCTAGGAAATCTGCTTATTTTACGCAGGCCCTGAGTGGCGGACTACTCTATATATAAAGTATCTGCTAGTCCTCTTAGCGTTGAAGGCTGATATATGTGTGTTCGATTCTTGCTTGCCAAGTGTGTGGGCCGACAATAAAGAAATAGCCCCAAGAAATAGGGGTTGCCCTATAAAGTCTGGATCAATCAGAGATCATATCCTCAATCATTTTATGAACAGACCCACAGTTCGACTGGCATTAAACAATGAATGTAAACGAAACATTTATAAATGAACTTTAAGAGGAATAATAATATATTATTTTTCGATTCGCTAGAAGGTTTTGATTTCGGTTCTTTGTCATAAGGTTTTTTTTTCAGTGCAAATGGTAAAGCGTCACTCTTCTTTTCTCAGTTATATATAGTATAATTTTTTTTCCATAGGCAACTATTATTTAATAAAAGAAGTATATTACAGGAGTTTAGTACTGGTTTTACGTCTCAACAAGTTTGCATTAAATCTATTGTAGTAATCAATTATTTATTTACGTTAAACTTTAAAAATCTACCACGCAGGGGGTGCGTACGATAAGCAGATTTCCGAGGTGCTGGTATAGAACGCTTCTGATCTTATCTCACCACATATTCTATATTGGTGAGTATTTATATGGCGAAAACCTCGATGAGTAGAAAGGGAAAACAAGGAAGAACTGAGCGCGAGACTTGAGTAACTAAAAAAATGCGTAGAATAATAAGTTTAATAAGATTGATTCTGTACAATTTTTCGATCCGACGCATAACAACGTGTATATTTCGAATTTTCGAAATTCCCTTCTCTAAACCCCCTCCCATTGGCCCGATATTAACCGTTTACGAACTTAATTTTCATTTTCACATAAAATGTTTATATATGGAGTTATATATATATATAAAAAATTGATACGGTCCATTATGTTATGAAAAAAGACAAAAAACAAACTACATGCACAGGAGACGGGAAATATAAAAATATTGAGGACAGTAAAGCTTTACATAACAAATAATTTTATTATTAACAAATCAACATCAGCGACGGGTATAAACCCTAAAAACTGGGACGGGGAAATGTCAAAATATTGCGCAAAGTTAAGGCTTGTCAAAAAAATACCATCATCATTTAGCCTCAAATGAATTCCCGAGCGAAGCCGGGTTACATAGCTACTATATATATATATATATATATATATATATATATATATATATATATATATATATATATATATATATATATATATATTTGAACGGAGCTCATTTTCGTCATCTCCTGGGTAGGATCGATGGACATTTGAGCAAATGTTTCGAAAGTTCCATCATGAGTACGAACTCAATGACTGATTTCCCCTAAGGGTAATCTGCTAAAACAAATAAGAATACATTCAACAAAGTTAGTGCAATATATTCTGAATAGAAGTATTTATTCTGTGCTTATATTATAATCCTATCATTGCGAAGGGGCGGGATCATAGATGTTTATTCTTTATAAAAATAAAATTTCAAAAAAGCCTTTCTTTTTAATGGCCTCCCCCTGGCTTGAGTAAACTAGTAAAAACAGAAGATATTTACTACGCTTTTAAGTCATTTACTGCTGACGTGCATAAAATTAAAACAATATGTTTTATTTATTTATACAGGAGTTTAACAATGTAAAAAAAAAACAAAATTATAGAAAAAAAACTGAACTAATAAAATAAAAAATTAAACACATCAAAGAAATATTAAATACAAGTAATAAAGCCTATAAATAAACATTAGAATAGTAATAAAACCAACAATTTAAAACGGTTTTAAGAAACAGATGTTGCTATTCTTATATACTAGTACATTTATATTATTTAAAATTGTTCAAAATTAAATTTAATTTCTCACTAAATCAAAATCAAAAAGGAGAAAAGTTCTTTTTTGTAAAAAGAAATTCAATTTTTTAAAGTGATTTAGTATATGGTCGATATGTGGGCTCCTGTCCGTCCCTACATGTTATGTGGAGTATTCAATGGTCCTGCAGTTAGTCAGTATGTGTTTAATGATTGGTTGTTGGCATGTTCTGCAGAGACATCTTCCTGTTCTCGCCATGAGTGCGTTAAATGTGAGTCTCCCATCCTAGTCTCCTTAGTACAACTTCGTCCCGTCTATTGTCACGGCCGCTGGATGGTCATCAGACGAACAACAATATTTAAAATATTTTGAATATGAATGTAACTTGAAATTTTATAAATTAGAACTGTAATAAGTTGTTGCCATTTTATGTAAATTTAAGTATAGATTTTTGCTCACCACTCTAAACTTTATCGAACTTAGGCAAGACTTCACTACACGACTGCAACTTGAGTAGTATATAGGGTATAAGGTTTCAAAATTGCAAATAAGAAATTGGAGAGAGAGAGAGAGTGAGAGTGAGAGAGAGAGAGAGAGAGAGAGAGAGAGAGAGAGAGAGAGAGAGAGAGAGAGAGAGAGATATATATAGAGAGATAGAGAGAAAGAGAGAGAGAGAGAGAGAGAGAGAGAGGATAGAGAGGGAGAGAGAGGGAGGGAGAGAGAGAGAGAGAGAGAGAGAGAGAGAGAGAGGGAGAGGGAGAGAGAGAGGGAGAGAGAGAGAGAGAGAGTGAGAGGGAGATAGAGTGTGAGAGAGAGAGAGAGAGGGGGGGAGAGAGAGAGGGGAAGAGAGAGAGAGAGAGGGGGAGAGAGAGAGAGAGAGAGAGAGAGAGAGAGAGAGAGAGAGAGAGAGAGAGAGAGAGAGAGAGAGAGAGAGAGAGAGAGAGAGAGAGAGAGAGAGAGAGAGAGAGAGAGAGAGAGAGAGAGAGAGAGAGAGAGAGAGAGAGAGAGAGAGAGAGAGAGAGAGAGAGAGAGAGAGAGAGAGAGAGAGAGAGAGAGAGAGAGAGAGAGAGAGAGAGAGAGAGAGAGAGAGAGAGAGAGAGAGAGAGAGAGAGAGAGAGAGAGATTAAATAAGAAATATATTACAAAAACACTGCCGGTTCTTATAAATTAACAGATTACCAATTTCAGAACATTTGGTCGGTGACGAAGCACCAAGCCAATCTATCGTCCATCTCAATTTCCGGAATTAATATTTTGGAAATTAACGAAACGGACCCAGCCCAATTCCAAATACAAGTAGACTTCATTTCAAGTTCAAATTCCAACTTCCACAACTGTTGATGGCGGAGCAACTTTATACAATTAAAAACACATTAACTCAGCTCGGATTTTTAAACCACCTTATCCCTTTTTCTCATTTATCCTGGATTAGCCTGATGTGGGAGTAAGAGGCACGATAAGGCTTGGAATTGTAGAATTACAACCAAAATTATTTTCCAGCAATTAACAATTTACTTAATTCTCAATTTGGCATCGCCATGAAGAAGCACTTGATGAATTAACTCCTATGACGTGGATATACTTTCTGTAAGATAAGTCCAATGAGGGAGTTATAAGAATTATTATAATGGGGAACAGAACATGGCAACAAGTGATCTGAATAAATGTTTCTCCAGAGTTCCAACTTGTAAAATGTAATAGTTTCAGAATTGTTAACCACATTCTCAAGCCCAAACTACTTAAAAGACCATTTTTCAACACATCCTATATTTATTTTTGAAACTAATTTAGGCTTTTTTTTTTATTATTTATGGGTAAACCTAATAATCTTTTACACAAATAATTAAATACTTATTAGAGGTAGGTTTGACCGTTTACAATTAAACCCAATAATGTTTTACAAAATAATTAAATACTTATTAAAAAAGTTAAATTATTTATTAATGCCCACTTTTTGCAACTAATGCTAATTGGAACGGGTTATCCACAGGTTACCACACTTTTGAAGCCAAGGTAGAACTAAGGATTTTATTTAATGTATTCCTTCACTAAATAAATTCCTATTGCCCAGGCGGGAATCGAACTCTAGGTTTACAAAAATACTTACAAGAGATAGCATTTACCATTTAATATTAAACCCAATAATTTTGTTTACAAATAATTAAATACTCATTAGAGATAGGTTTGACCGTTTATAATTAAACCCAATAATTTTGTATAAAAATAATTAAATACTTATTAGAGATAGGTTTGACCGTCTATTATTAAACCCAATAAATTTGTATAAAAATAATTAAATACTTATTAGAGATAGGTTTGACCGTTTATAATTAAACCCAATAATTTTGTATAAAAATAATTAAATACTTATTAGAGATAGGTTTGACCGTCTATTATTAAACCCAATAAATTTGTATAAAAATAATTAAATACTTATTAGAGATAGGTTTGACCGTTTATAATTAAACCCAATAATTTTGTATAAAAATAATTAAATACTTATTAGAGATAGGTTTGACCGTTTATAATTAAACCCAATAATTTTGTATAAAAATAATTAAATACTTATTAGAGATAGGTTGGGCCGTTTATAATTGAACCGAATAATTTTGTATAAAAATAATTAACTACTTATTAGAGATAGGTTGGACCGTGTATAATTAAACCGAATAGTTTGGTATAAAAATAATTAACTACTTATTAGAGATAGGTTGGACCGTGTATAATTAAACCGAATAATTTTGTATAAAAATAATTAAATACTTATTAGAGATAGGTTGGACCGTGTATAATTAAACCGAATAGTTTGGTATAAAAATAATTAACTACTTATTAGAGATAAGTTGGACCGTTTATAATTAAACCGAATAATTTTGTATAAAAATAATTAAATACTTATTAGAGATAGGTTGGACCGTGTATAATTAAACCGAATAGTTTGGTATAAAAATAATTAACTACTTATTCGAGATAGGTTGGACCGTGTATAATTAAACCGAATAATTTTGTATAAAAATAATTAAATACTTATTAGAGACAGGTTTGACCGTTTATAATTAAACCCAATAATTTTGTATAAAAATAATTAACTACTTATTAGAGATAGGTTGGACCGTGTATAATTAAACCGAATAATTTTGTATAAAAATAATTAAATACTTATTAGAGATAGGTTGGACCGTGTATAATTAAACTGAATAATTTTGTATAAAAATAATTAAATACTTATTAGAGATAGGTTGGACCGTGTATAATTAAACTGAATAATTTTGTATAAAAATAATTAAATACTTATTAGAGATAGGTTGGACCGTGTATAATTAAACCGAATAGTTTGGTATAAAAATAATTAACTACTTATTAGAGATAGGTTGGACCGTGTATAATTAAACCGAATAGTTTGGTATAAAAATAATTAACTACTTATTCGAGATAGGTTGGACCGTGTATAATTAAACCGAATAATTTTGTATAAAAATAATTAAATACTTATTAGAGATAAGTTGGACCGTTTATAATTAAACCGAATAATTTGGTATAAAAATAATTAAATGCTCATTACAGATAGGTTGGACCGTTTATAATTGAACCTAATAATCCTGTACAAATATAATTAAATACTTATAAGATATAGGTTTGACCTTTTTTATAATTAAATCAAATAATTTTGTATAAAAATAATTAACTACTTATTAGAGACAAGTTTGACTGATTACCTTATTACAGAGAGTGAGAGAAATAACTCTGACAACCCTTCAAATGTTTTGTTACATAAGCTGTTTTAATTAACTATCATTTTCTGTGTTACGCTGAACGTTATGTTAAATACTAATGTTAGTTTATCGTATATTTAACTTTTAGACCTTAACGAATTTATTTGTTTTATTTCAAATGAATAAAAAGAATTGTATTCTTTCTTATTTTTGCTTTTTTTTATACTATTTTATACAGCAGTTGTATACATTATGTAAAAAAAAATGTGAAGGATTGGCTGCGAACATGTTCAACCTATATTTGATTGTCCTTTCTCAGAACTATACCGAACATCTTTTCCGTCATTCTGCCATCTTCAGTTCATATTGGCCACTATCTTAAACTTCTCTACGGCAAACTGACGAGCGAGCGAGACAATAGCAGTATTCGGTGGTAACCGTAGCCTGTGGAGTGACTGCTACGATACAGATGTGCCGTTATTGCCACCGACGGTCATTCTACGACTGCCTGTGGCAATATCGGCTCACCTATATCAAACCTCTCTTCCGTCATTCTGCCATCTTCAGCTCATATCATCCAGGTCATCCAGCTTCACAGCAGTAGCAGCCAGCTCTGTCTTACATCTTATACATCTCCTCCTCCAGATTCATAAGCATATCAGCCAGCTCTTTCTTCCATCTTATACATCTCCTCCTCCAGATTCATAAGCATATCAGCCAGCTCTCTCTTCCATCTTATACATCTCCTCCTCCAGCTTCACCAGCATATCAGCCAGCTCTATCTTCCATCTTATACACCTCTTCCTCCAGCTTCACAACAGTAGCAACCAGCTCTATCTTCCATCTTATACACCTCTTCCTCCAGCTTCACAACAGTAGCAACCAGCTCTCTCTTCCATCTTATACATCTCCTCCTCCAGCTTCACCAGCATATCAGCCAGCTCTCTCTTCCATATTATACATCTCCTCCTCCAGCTTCACAAGAGTAGCAGGCAGCTCTCTCTTCCATCTTATACATCTCCTCCTCCAGCTTCACCAGCATATCAGCCAGCTCTCTCTTCCATCTTATACATCTCCTCCTCCAGCTTCACCAGCATATCAGCCAGCTCTCTCTTCCATCTTATACATCTCCTCCTCCAGCTTCACCAGCATATCAGCCAGCTCTCTCTTCCATCTTATACATCTCCTCCTCCAGCTTCACCAGCATATCAGCCAGCTCTCTCTTCCATCTTATACATCTCCTCCTCCAGCTTCACCAGCATATCAGCCAGCTCTCTCTTCCATCTTATACATCTCCTCCTCCAGCTTCACAAGCATATCAGCCAGCTCTCTCTTCCATCTTATACACCTCCTCCTCCAGCTTCACAACAGTAGCAGCCAGCTCTCTCTTCCATCTTATAATTCCTCACTTCCGTTTGATCGTAGAGCAGTATTCGGTGGTGACCGTAGCCTGGACAGTGACTGCTACGATACAGATGTGCCGTTATTGCCACCGACGGTCATTCTACGACTGTCTGTGGCAATATCGGCTCACCTATACTGAGCCTCCCTTCCGCCATTCTGCCATCTTCAGCTCATAGCAGCCAGCTCTCTCTTCCATCTTATACATCTCCTCCTCCAGCTTCACAAGCATATCAGCCAGCTCTCTCTTCCATCTTATACATCTCCTCCTCCAGCTTCACCAGCATATCAGCCAGCTCTCTCTTCCATCTTATACATCTCCTCCTCCAGCTTCACAAGCATATCAGCCAGCTCTCTCTTCCATCTTATACATCTCCTCCTCCAGCTTCACAACAGTAGCAGCCAGCTCTCTCTTCCATCTTATAATCCTCTTCCAACAGATCGAGCAGTATTCGTTCACAAGCATGTAAGCCAGCTCTCTCTTCCATCTTATACATCTCCTCCTCCAGCTTCACCAGCATATCAGCCAGCTCTCTCTTCCATATTATACTTCTCCTCCTCCAGCTTCACAGCAGTAGCAGCCAGCTCTGTCTTACATCTTATACATCTCCTCCTCCAGATTCATAAGCATATCAGCCAGCTCTCTCTTCCATCTTATACATCTCTTCCTCCAGCTTCACAACAGTAGCAACCAGCTCTATCTTCCATCTTATACACCTCTTCCTCCAGCTTCACAACAGTAGCAACCAGCTCTATCTTCCATCTTATACACCTCTTCCTCCAGCTTCACAACAGTAGCAACCAGCTCTATCTTCCATCTTATACACCTCTTCCGACACGACTGTCTGTGGCAATATCGGCTCACCTATACCGAACTTCTCTTCCATTTTTCTGCCATCTCCTCCTCCAGCTTCACAAGCATATCAGCCAGCTCTATCTCTCTCTTCCATCTTATAGTTCTCCTCCTGTTGCTTTACGTCCAAGTTTTTCTTAAATAATTCTTTCATGTAAAAGTACAATTGTGTAATTTCAAGGAATTAAAATTAAAGTTTAGATTAAAACTTTGCTTGAGGAAGTGGACCGTTGCAATCTCCTTTCCATGGCTCTCAATATGCGTGTCGTTCTTACTAACTTCTAACGGATATTTACGTTTATATTTCTTCTTACACAAATTTACATAAAGTGCTATTATATAACTTGTGTTTTAGGATTAATATTTTTTAAAACATTTTTTGATTAAATACGTTTTTAGCTAAGAAAATTCAATAGTTAAATTTCGTGAAATGACCATTTACATCATATGCTTGGTTTTGAAATCAATAAATATTTACAATTCATTCAACAGAAACGAGGTCAAGTTGATCAAAGCTTTTAACCAAGTTATATTGTAACACTTTGATTCATTACCTGTCTTTTTTAATTAAAGGGATTTTACAAAAAATGACATTTTATTCCAAGTGAGTTATTCATTTTTCTGGTGTATTTTAGATAACGACAATTAGAATCTTACTGGACCAAGAGGAGACTGTTAGGGTTGAAAGTAATATTAATATTTATTTAATTTTAGGATTACATTATATTTTTTTTATTTTTTATAATATAAGGCAGATTTGGTGATTGCATGGAACTTTTATTTACCTTTTTAAGCAATTTGTTATACATAATTCTTTAAATTAAATTTTTGAAGTAACAAAATTTACTGATAAAGTTAATAATTTAAAAACAAATTTAATCTGATGCACTATTTCACCAGATAATTAATTTAACCAAATTGAACAAATTTTTACTCACGAAACCAACTTTTAACTATTTCACGGAAAAGTGGATTTCAATTGAACTACAGGTTGGTATAATTTGATATCACTGGCCAGAGAACCACTCTAATGAAAAGGATTTATACTAACTGCCTGTGAAGTTTGAAATGCAATAACCAACTGCTATTCTCTACAGAGTAAAGGGAATATTGTACATTATAATAGAACTATTTTTTAAAGTAATCATTGTTTTAATAATAAGAGGTATACTGTTTTTATTAAAAAAAATATTATGATATTTATGTTATAAATTCTCCATAGAATTATTTTGTCCCCTTTACTCATCACAATTGCAAAAAAAGCATAAACAAAGTTCCTAGATTAATAAATTTAAACAATGATAATTGGTGTGTGATTCTTACTTACTAAATTTCCAAAATTCATTTCAATTCATATAAAAACCGCAGTACGTATTTATTTAACTATGGCAATGGAAGTACTATATGGCATTTGGGAACTGATAGTGAGTTAGGGAAAGAAAAACAAAACTATTCAAGAAATAGAAAAAAATGTCGATACGAATTCTTCTATAATAATTAACATAATCAAAAGATTTGAATAATTGTGTTCTTCAAATAGGCCATGGAGTGGAACGCCACCAAAGCTAAATTCTATTCACTAACTGGCCATCCTTAGAAAATTTTAAGAATAACACACAATAAGTGCGAGAAAGTCAGAACTCTACTCAAGATTACATGATACATGTTACACCAACGGTTTATAATTAAATATACCGCAAGGGAAGGTAGGTTTATGCAAAATAACATTTCATGAAGCCAATTTTTGTTTCGGGACTCGATCTTATTTCCAGATAAATTGAAATTCAAAGTTCCTGAGGTTGACGGTGGGCAAAACGTTTCACGGAATAATAATGAAGCACTGAAACTAAAAAAAGTTGATTTGTACTTCCAAACATGGAGGAGGTAATATTGTAGTCTGAGGGGTGGGGGTGCATGAAGGCAAGCAATAAGAGTAGGGAAGTTGCACTTATTTAACAATATTATGGATCTATACGTCTATGTTAACCTGTTAAACATAACCCTCCGGTGGGCGTGCTGCGGCATTTGGACCGCAATCTGAACATCTGTCAAAATACTAGGAATAGAAATAAGTTCAGCGGGCTGGGGGTTGCAGGTATTTGTATATCACCATGTTCTGACATGTTGAGTGGACTCATGTCCCCTCCATTCCCCTTACCTCAGTAGCTATTCTGGCTTATTCGAGTGAGTTCAGTAGCTGCGGTCCAAACACCGCGGCGGGCCCTTTAGTTTTACAGATTCCGAAATCACAGTATCCATCAAGTACGTGCAATAATTGTCAGGGAAATGCTTTATACGAGGAAGAAGAAGTTTGATTTTTGTTCTGTAATATAAAAAAAGTTCATTTTTTCTATTTCATAATTGATAAATTAATTTTTTTTTTCTTGCATATTTTGAACCGAATATTTTTTCTGTATTTGATCATTGATATTAAAAAATGTTTTTTCTAACTTTATGAAAATAATTAATACTTTTACTCTATTTTTAGTCAGTAAAATAACATTATAAAACAAAATTGTTGTTCCTATACCACTATTCCTACGTTCCTGAATATCCTATGAAGGTGATTATTTATAATAAACAATTTATTATTAAAATATCTCAATCATTATTCTACCTATTGCAAGGTTGTTTTTTATATTCCAAATCTATTTATAAAAAAAAATTGTTTAGCCATCCTTTACCTTAGCAATATGATAACGTATAATTTGCATGCATTAGAATTACTGTAAAACCAATACAAAAATGAATAAACAACATAAATAAGTAAGTTATTGCTTATTATCTAATAAAAAATAGAAAAAAACAAAATGCGGTCCAAACAACGCAGGGCGCCCGCTAACGTAACTCAAATAGGCAAGCCCACCGGAGGGTTAGAACGGAGAGTGAAAAGAATTAGGGAACTTTTGCCTTCCAACTAGACAACAACTTTTGACTTTTAACATTTGACAAAAACAAAAACGGCTTTTATATAACACATCTGGGCGCTTGAGAAGACTTCTAAATCTCCCAAATGTCAAAAGGATGGAAATCTATGGCTGAGTGAGAAAACGAGAAGCATTTGGAAAGAATTTGGAACACCAAATGCACAAGAATGGAAACACATTCCTGCTGAACTAACTACCAAGGATCTATGAGAGCGTGTTTTTAGGAAATTATTATAAACAAACCAAGACCCACTGGTTTTTAAACTGATATATTTTTCATAATTTATTGCAAACCTAGAGTGGCGAGTTCGATTCTCGCTTGGGAAATTATTTAGTGATGAAATTCCTTAAATAACATCCTAAAATCCCAGCCTGGCTAGAAAAGGGGTGGTAACCTGTAGATAACCCGTCCCAATTAGCCTGAGTTGCAAAAAGTGGACGTTAATGAATAATAATAATAATTTTTTGCCATATGTTATGCCTTAGATTCACATGCTGTTAAACCTTTATTTGTTCATTGTTCAAAATGATTTCATTCTGTAAACATGCACTACAGTTTTGTCTAATAAAACCTAGTTTATAGGTATTTTATAATTCATTCACTTCAATAATATTCCTTAAAAATTAAATATAATGTGACAAGTTATAGTGCTCACTACTTTGTGCATTTCTATGGTGTGTTATTGAGTAAAACAAATTTTTTTTTTGAGTTCATTAAAAAATGGCATGATCTGATATCAAATAAATGTTTCCTGTTATTGAATAATTTGTTTTCATATGCCATATAAAATATTGTTTTCAAGATAATTTTGGACCTGACAATTAAAAGCAGATTGAGCCAGTGAACGCAGACTCATTTGATCCTGTGTTTTTCCTATTACTTTAAATTTAGTACTCATATAATTAAAGTTGCTGTTTGCATAATTACTGATTATTCAAAACAGATATATTTATATTTATAGTGCGTACATTGAGGCTGGTGAACAAGAAGGTCACAGCGGTGGCCTAGAGCTCCGGAATAATCAATACTCAATCCAATACTACTTAATACAATAATTTGAGCGGTCAAGTTGTGCAGCAGCAGAGAGCTACTAGATGAAGAGATAATGCACTTGATAAAGGACCTGGGAGCTAATGGCTATAGAACAAGAGTGGTGGAGTGGGCCCGGAAGAGATCGTTGAAAAGAAGAAGATGGTTCGGCTTAGCAGTCACCAGATAGCAGCACCAACGGCGATGCTATGGCCCTGCTGCCTTTCGTGAATGGTGTTTCGGAGATCTTGGTAGGGACTTCAAAAGAATATCATAAGTCAGTAAAGAAGATTGGCGGAATATTTTATGAGCCCGAAGGATGTGAGTTTCCTGGAGAACTGCGGAGTGTACTCCATCCCGTGCGACTGCGGGAAATGCTATATTGGACAAACGAGCAAGAAGATGACGAAGCGCCTCTCACAACATATTGGCGATTTAAAGCACGGCAGGAATAAAACCTTGGCGATGACCAAGCACTTGAAGGTCTGCGGTAAACGAATCAGAAGGGGCTAGGATTTTGGTGAAGGAGACGCACATAACAGTGCTTAACAACTTAAATAGCAATGAAAACAGCCTTCGATCAGCACCGAAATAAATTACGGATCATGATAGTTTAGACCCTGGACCGAGACCCATCCGGATCGCTAGAGCAATAATTAATCATTGGCTAATTTGTAACTCAAATTTCGTAATGATTTGCAATGAGTGCCTCTGTAAGTTTACCACCTCTTTCTAGTCAGCAGTTGCATGAATACTTCTAATTTTTGCCAAGTAAATTAAAATCAACAGCAAATTTGGTTGTTGAGAGTCATGTTAAGGAATTCTGCATTTGTAATTTTCTGAAAAACAATAAACCCTCGTTTTTTCCTGTGGTGTTACTGAATTTTCGGATCAAGACCTAATGTTTATTTCTTTATAATTCTGTACGTGCAATAGTTGTGCAATTTGTGATGTATGTATATAAGTTTTAGTGAGATATTTCTTTAAGCAATGGCGTTATTGGCTGAATCTAGCTGCCAATGAACACACGCCTTCCCCCCTCCTCTGAACCTTCCCCGCTACCTCTTCAGGCACCTGCTGTCTGGATTTTGGGGGAGTCAGTATCTCTCCAGCTCTAGGACCTGCACACATTGCTTAGCTAGGAACTGCTTTCTTTCCTTTGACTCCTGTAACTCGGACTGCCCGGCCTTCTCTTTTTCACCGAGGACGGTCAGGTGACAAAGGTCAAACAAATGACAATCAGAATGGATGGAAGTAAAGAACCACCTCCGCATTATCAAAAGTACTATTAAGGAGTGGCCATCGAGCTATAGGAGTACTAGACGGGAGGGAGTAGTTCTTGCCAGACTCAGGATCGGCCACACATACCGGAAACTTAGACACTTAACGACAAGGACAGATAATCCTATATGCAAATACTGCAACAAACACCTTACGATAAGACACATACTGACAGACTGCATACAACGAAAAAACTTTCACAATACGACAAAACTATTAACCGACAGCAGCCAATATATTTCACAAATACTAACATATCTAAAACACATAAACATTTACAAAAACATATAGTACAAAATAGAATAGGTCTAAAGCACACTTAAAAAGATTTAAAAGGGTTAACTTTTATTTTATTCTTTAGACAAAGCACGGATATGAGAAACAATCAGATATTAAAGAAATATTTTCCATAATATAAAAATAAAGTACAACAAAGGTTAGCGCATGAAGGAGTAAATCCTTTATTCTAATTACGCCAATCACCATCGCCGTGGGGCACAAACCAAATGAATAAATAATACCATTTTCTCTACTATTTATTTATAATGTTATTATTACTAACCTACTTGTCTATAGAAGCGACAAATAAAGAATATATTGTATTTGTAGCTTATCAAAGGAATAATTCATGAGGCCCTCCCCCCTTTCCCCTCATGCTTCCTTCCTTTAAATCAGCATTTAATTATTTACCAGTTCACAAAATACAATACACTTAAAAGAAAGAACAGTGTGCATGAAAAGTTTTAATTAATTTGAATAATGTTTTAGACGGCTGAACTAATTTGTATTAAATTATAAATCATAATTTATTCTTTTGAATAGAACTCGAAAAGGAACATTAGCCAACTGATAAGAAACAAAGGAGAAAACAATAGTAAAATGGCAGTAAATATTATGAGTTGAGGTCTTTGAAGCCTTTGAAAAGTGTTTTAATCAACTTAATTTGTTGAAACAATAAACTTCAATTAGCGGAGAAACTGGCTCCAAGGAATTTCTCGCCATTTTGTAAAACTTTTCCCAACAAGAGAATAATGCAATATCGATAGAAAAGGACATACTTTTCCAAAGGTGAGGCCTGTGCTGCCAGTATTATGTGTGGGATGCAGAATCAAATAACCATATATTATATGTAGAAGTTTGGGCAGCCATATTTGATTAAATTTTGAGTGGGTTGAAGAATCAAATATGCAGGATATTATATGAAGAAGGGAGAGCAGTCATCTAGCATTGTATTTAGGTTTTCTTGAAGAGCCTCTAACGGCCTAGATCGGTCAATACATATTAAAAATAACTCAGTATTGACATTAAATTCGGGAGACTTGTGAAGCTATATTGATTGGTTCAATGCTTGGTAAACCTGAGGACAATTAATTATATCATGCCGAACTTGTTAGATATAGTGTAACTAATACCATGGGTTAGGGCGTGCGGTTAGCCTTTGTGTTAATAATAAGAAAGTATTAGACTAAAATAAAATTAATAAAAGAGATAATTTCCTCTCCTTGATTATACCGAAATATTTACTATTTTCTTGGAAACATGAGGGTGAATAATAAAAGCCACTATTTTAGTTCTCCAAAGAATCAAAATATATTGAATGAGTGATATCATATACATAAACTTTATAGTAATGAGCCTTCAGATAGGTTAGAACAAAATGATAATAATTTGAAACAATTTAAACCTGATAAAATATAAACCTAGGAACTAGCCTTAAAACTAATGAAACAAACATTAACACTTATTGATAAATATTTGTTGAAAACAAAGAAACTTTAACTTTATGAAAGATGGCTGTAAAACATAGGCAGAACACAATGGTTACCCTTTGTTTTGTTTGCAAACTTTACCGGCAAGCCAATACTATATATACACTAGAAAATGATTGAAATGTCCTATATCATGAGTACTCATTCGATTGTTCAAGTCGATAATTATAGTAAAGAAAGAGGTACCTTCGAGAAAAATATAATTTCCATGAGGCAGATTTTCCTTCCAGTGTTATTTGTGTTCCAAATCAGATTCCTAATTCTAACTGATGCAGAATGTTAGCAGAGGCTTCTATCTTCGATGCGGGGATCCTTTCTGAATACAAGAGCTGCGGGAGCTGAACAATGTTCACCTATTTGCGGAGCAGAAAACAAGCATATGCCCACACAGGGACAATAGAATCAGAACAATGGCCGCTCAGCCTAAAAGCGGGCGCTTCGTCCTGTACGCCAGCGCTGCAGTTTCCGCTCTTGGCCAACGCTTACGGCGACCTCCTGATGTACGGCCGGTTAGTGAACTAAGTAAGCGGAACACCATGCTTAGCTTAGAAGGCATAGGTTGGATTGACGAAGCGTTTGACAATAGTGTAAGCCACTGAAAAATGCTTGTTGTCATTCCACGATATCATGAAAATAGAGATCGAGTCATTTACAATGATTTAAGAATTCCGTCACGTAGAGGGTGCGTAAAATAAACTGATTTCCCACGTGAAGTTTTACAATAGATAAATCTACATACTGGTAACACTTAACATCATCCTGAATATTAAGTGAATAAATTAAATGAACACAGTATTAGCAGATTTCCCTTAAGGGAAATCAGCTATTGAGGTCGTACTCATGATGTGAGTTTCGAAAAATTTCTTCAAATGTCCATAGATCCTACCCAGGAGATGACGAAAATGAGGTCCGTTCAAAATTATATATATATATATATATATATATATATATATATATATATATATATATATATATATTTGTCTGTTAACGCTCTAGCGGTCGCAATTTTTGTTTGATCGTTACCAAACTCGGAATTTAATCGTTTTATGTAAAAAGGAAGATCAAGTTCGTTAATGGCTGAAATCGGACCAGTGGGAGGGGGGGGTTTAGAGGGGGATTTTTGAAAATTCAAAATATCTCCTTTATTATGCGTCGGATCGAAAAATTGTATAGAATAAATCTTATTGCAAATTAAATTTACTATAAATATTGTTCTATACATTTATTCTGTATCTTGAATACTAACCGAGATATTTGCATTTGTATTCTGCGTGTGGTCATCAATAGGCTATGTTCGGACTTTCCGCCGAGAGCTCTGGTGGCCGTTTCCATAACTATTCGTCCCTCGTGAATAGGTTTAGAGGTTAGGTTAACTGTTTTTTGGGGCTAGAAACTACTGGGTTATTACGCCCTAAGTAATGTTTTAGGTTTAGAGGATTCTTACTACTACAGTTGTTTTTAGGCAGATTTCTCTATTGTAAAACTTCACGTGGGAAATCTGCTTAGTTTACGCAGCCCCTGCGTGACGGACTTTTTTTTTGAATTTCAGCTTGTATTAAGACGGTTCATAATATATTGGCTTATTCTTAACGTGGGATGAATGAAACTCGGGGTTTAAGAACATTACATTTGAAATAATATTGGTTAAATACAATTTTTCGACCCGACGTATAGTAACGGGGATATTTCAAATTTTCAAAATTCTTCCCCTAAACCCCCACCTCTCTCCCACTGGTCCGATTTTTTCAATTAACGAACTTCATCTTTCAATTTGAATAAAACTATTAAATATCGAGCTTGGTAACGCAAACAAAAATTGGGACCAGTCGAGCGTTAACAGACAGCACACACACACACACACACACACACACACACACACACACACACACATACACACACACACACACACACATATACATATAATTTTGAATGGAATCAATTTTCGTCATCTCCTGAGGAGTAGGATTACTTGGCATTTGAGGACATTTTTTGAAAATCGCGTCATTAATGCAATAGCTGATTATCCGTAAGTGGAACCTCCTAGCAAATGTATGGCAGCACATTTAATGTTCAAGTTGAAGGACATATGTGTTATTGATGAATATGAAGGAATGATTTTGTGCATCCAATTTTAATATTTCTACCGGAAATCATTTCCAATTCAACCCTTTAACGACAGGTAACTAAGAATTAATGGGGACACAAAGCTCGTTTGTGCCAATTAATTCTAGTTAAGATAATGCTATGCTTATCTCCATGTTTCGTTTAACAAGGATATTCTGTATTCCCATCTTGTGAACACTCTAATGTGGGAATATTTTCCTTGCACTACCTTTCATGTGTTGGAGACGACTTAAGTAGAATTCAGTTGCCCTCAACCGCTCTTCCTAGATGCTGTATTCATCATGATTATTCATGTTTGAGTTTTGGCAATTGGCATTATAATATTTGTTCAAAAGGAAATATACTAATTCTAAAGCACATAAGAAACACCGTCTAATCCAGTGAGACTATAAAGACCAACCGCATTTCATTTTCCCATTTTATTATAGTCGGTACAGTGAACGAAGTCAAAATTAACATATTTAAGAAATGGACGTAGAAATCAAAAGTAAATGATTAGAAACATTTCTTCAAATGCCCATCGAATGACTACACATGAAATGACGAAAATGAGGTCCGTTCAAAATTATTTATATATTTAATTTTGAACGGAACTTATTTTCGTAACCTAATGAGTAGGATCGATGGGCCAATCGTCCTATTGAAAAATTTGATAGAAATAATCGAATTACAAATTAAACGTTCTATATATATATATATATATATATATATATATATATATATATATATATGCATTTATTCTCTGTCTTGAATACTAACCGAGATATTTGTATTTTTTAGTTTTCAGCTTTGAGCAATCCCCTACTTCTACTCATGTCACATAAACAATACTTTTATATAATACATAATAAAGACCACTTTATTTGTATCTTAAATACCAGATATCGTTTCCATTGAACCTTTATTATGTGAGATATGCATATATTTTGCTTGATGACGCGATAAATTAATATTTTTCGTCCTTAAACGAAAATGTTTATTTTATTTATACCACACTTGATATATAGCCGTTTCAGTGAAGGCTAAAGATCATATTTGTTAATGGATAGAATCGCCATTGGAATGGAGGGGGTTTAGAGAGGTGAATTAAAAAGTTCAAAATATCTCCGTTGCTATGACACAGATCGTAAAATGTTATAGAACCAATCTGGGAAGTCTGCTTAGTTTACGCAGCCCCTGCGTCACAGACTTTTTGTTAATATAATCAGAGCAGGAGTGACCGACGGACAAACCGACACAACTCAAATCAAATTCAACAAGGGATTTCATGCATTTTCATCACTCGGATTGGAAAGTAGATACTTTCGATACCAGCTGGGAGATAGGAAAGTAGGCCTTTACAGATCTCAAAATTTAGCGGAAGGTTAAGTGACAAACATATGACTTTACACGCCTAGGGACGAAAGTTTTCGACTCTCGCAGTATTTACTACTATCAACACTAGGTTCGCTATCGTTTCTTTTTAATTTTACGTTGTAATTGCGCGAAAATGACTGTCAACATCCCTGAAAAGTTAATTGAAGAAGCTCGAAGATTAGTTACAGATTCCCTATTAGCCGGGAAATCCCGTAAGAGACACGAGGAAGAATATCTTAAGTTTTGTGAATGGTGCTATAGTGAAAGTGTTGAGCCTGACCATGTTAATGATGAAGTGATGTTAGTATACCTTTCAACTTTATCGAAGAAAATGAAACCCTCTTCTGTATGGAGTAAATATTCCATGTTAAAATCGTGGAAAAATTTGGATGTTCAAACATTTTCTAAATCGATAGCATTCTTAAAACAGCGCAACGTAGGTTATCATCCCAAAAAATCTAAAGTCTTTAGACAACATGAAATAAGAATGTTCCTGGACACTGCACCTGATTCAGAGTGGTTGTTAACAAAGGTTATTTTACTTGTAGGTATTTATGGAGCATGCCGTTGTGACGACCTTATACATTTAAATGTAGAAGATTTTAAGGATAATCGAAATTTCTTTACAGTTTTTCTTAAAGGTGGCAAAACAAATATCGAACGCACGTTCATTATTACTAACGCAGATTCCTCATTTCAGATATGCGATATTATTCGAAAATATTTGTCCCTACGGCCGCCACACATAAAAAGTAAACGAGTTTTAGTTGCCTATAGGAATGGAAAGTGTGCTGGTCAAAATGTCGGTAAGCATACAATATACAATGTGCCAAGAAAAGTAGCAGAATTTGTGAAGTTGGAAGACGCCGAGAGTTTTACGGGCCTTCTGCTTCAATGTTAGTTGAAGATGGTGCTGATTTACTCACACTAAAGAGACATGGTGGTTGGAGATCGTCGACCGCTGCCGAGGGCTACATACAAGACTCAGTAGCTAGGAAAGTAAAGGTAGCAAAGAAACTGTTCAATCAGGGAGGAACATCATCAATGGAAATTCCAAATGTTGCAGACCAAGAAATTTATTTTTTTACAGTTGATGATCTATTTCGGGATACCAATAGTGAAGATGAGGACAATAAAGAGGACCAATGCTTAAATAGTGTCCATTAAAAACACACAAATGAAGAACCTAAATAAAAAAAAACACTAACTGATGGGTTAAACATCACCAACAACAATCAAAACTGTACAATTAATATTAACCTGACCCTATAAAAATAAAGTGTTTTTTATTATATAAATAGACATTCTCCTTTTTATTAATGTGAATTATTACATTTCAAAGAGTTATTAAACCTTAAAATATTACATTAAACTTGTCTACGGTGAAGCAGCTGTTACCATTAATAGAAATATTAATTATTAAAAGATTCACGAGTTAAAAACCGCCTTAATATGCGTTATTGCCTCGTGATGAAAAGTATTGTACATTACTCGTACAGAAAGTGACTTTACGATGCTCGATCGAATTAACGGGCTCGGCTTCGCCTCGCCAGTCAAACACGATCTCGCAACGTAAAGTGCCACTTTCGGCCCTAGTAACGTAATATACTATTATTCAAGAATTAGACACCATTATGTAGATCTACACCTACTGTAATACACATATGTAATGTTTACATAAGTTTTATTTTAATTATTTTTTTTTATTTATTTGTATTGTTATATAATGTTTATAATTATTATAATTATAAGAAATATTATAATGTAATTACTGAAATGTGTGTAGTATCCAGAGGATGGAGCAGACAACATTTAAATAAATTCCCACGTTAGAGGGGTACGCTGCGTGGAAAAAAGGAAGAGGAGATATCTCGGTTAATAATCAATATAGAGAAAACATGTACATAGCAACATATAAAGAGCGTAACATTTGCAATACTATTGATTCTTGAAATTTTTCGATCCGACGCATAATAACTGGGATATTGAGTAAATTCCCTTATCTAAATCTCACACATTGGTCGTATTCCAGCATTTAACGAACTTGATCTTTAGTTTTACATCAAACGTTTATATATCGAGTTTGGTAACTAGCAAACAAAAATTGCGATCTCTAGAGAGTTAACTGACATATATATATATATATATATATATATATATATATATATATATATATATATATATATATATATACATTCATATATACACACATACATAAATACATGTATCAGCTAAGGTACCCGGCTTCGCTCGGGAAAATATGACAGCGTTACTCGGGGAATTATAATAATGATTGGAATATATTTTGGCTTTATTATGCAAAATATTTATATTGACTTCTTGTCTTAAGGCTAGCTTACTATTAATACTAGATACTATAGCGAACTTATAGAATATTTTAGTCACAAAGAACGTTGGGTGTGGTTGTGTATAAAATTTAGAAGGGACCTCATTTTCGTCATCTACTTTGTAGGGTCGATGGACATTTGTGGAAATTTTTCGAAAGTCGCGTCATGAGTACAACCTCAAAATCTGATTTCACTTAAGAGAAATCGGGAGAAAAAAAACAAGTATAGAACGAGAGTTCGAGAAAAGTAAATTTTTAACAATATTGGTTTTATAATTTTTTCTTATCAACCTATTAACAATAATGATTTACTTAGAATTTTCGATTATTATACACCCCCTATTAACCATCTGCCCTAATCCTGGTCGTATTTATGCCATTATCGTATATCGTTATTGTTAGCATGAATTATGCTATGGGTAAATATAGAATATGATATTGATCAAATCAAATCATTTAGTTAAAAGTCTTAGTGATGAACATATTTTCATATACCTCACATGGCAAGAGTCCAAGGAAGAAAAAAGTTTGACATTTATGTTTAGTATAATACGTTTCATGATATATCAGTATAAGGTTCATAAAAATGAGAATGAGTGGTGTTCACGGGATTCGAAACCTAAAAGATGCCAATAACTCAGAAAACATTCGTGATAAAGCAAATAATTGTTCAAAACATAAATGTTTTATACAAAAATAAACATTGAAACAAGAATGCTCTTATACAATTTTCTATCAGATGGTGAATGACGTTTCATCCATTAGGATTTACGGATATATATATATAAGAAGTTATTCATTTCATTTAAAGAACCTCTAACAATTTATACAGTGTAAAATGAAAATTCAAATCCAGCAAATATTCCAAGATATATAATCTCTTCTTGAAGACAGTCATACAAAAACAGATTATAAGCATTTAAAAGTTTTAAGTAAACCATGGATTGCATAAATGTATAACAATGAGGATAACCTATGTAAAATGTAATAATGAGGATATGCAAATATATTAGAAAGGAATAGGTCTAAACCTCATAGAGTGATTTTTTTTTGCTCTTGACTAATTTTAGCGTGTTAAGAACCAGATTATCACAAAAATTGTCCATTTCAGCCAAGACAAATGCGCTGATCGTTCAGCAGTATGAGACGGTAACCGTAGCCTGGACAGTGACTGCTACGATACAGATGTGCCGTTATTGCCACCGACGGTCATTCTACGACTGCCTGTGGCAATATCGGCTCACCTATACCGAACATCTCTTCCGTCATTCTGCCATCTTATATATCTTCTTCTCCAGCTTCAAAAGCATATCAGCCAACTCTCTCTTCCATCTCATACGTCTTCTCCTCCAGCTTCACCAGCATATCAGCCAGCTCTCTCTTCCATCTTATACATCTCCTCCTCCAGCTTCACCAGCATATCAGCCAGCTCTCTCTTCCATCTTATACATCTCCTCCTCCAGCTTCACCAGCATATCAGCCAGCTCTCTCTTCCATCTTATACATCTCCTCCTCCAGCTTCACCAGCATATCAGCCAGCTCTCTCTTCCATCTTATACATCTCCTCCTCCAGCTTCACCAGCATATCAGCCAGCTCTCTCTTCCATCTTATACATCTCCTCCTCCAGCTTCACCAGCATATCAGCCAGCTCTCTCTTCCATCTTATACATCTCCTCCTCCAGCTTCACAAGCATATCAGCCGGCTCCTTCTTCCATCTTATATATCTTCTTCTCCAGCTTCAAAAGCATATCAGCCAACTCTCTCTTCCATCTCATACGTCTTCTCCTCCAGCTTCACCAGCATATCAGCCAGCTCTCTCTTCCATCTTATACATCTCCTCCTCCAGCTTCACCAGCATATCAGCCAGCTCTCTCTTCCATCTTATACATCTCCTCCTCCAGCTTCACCAGCATATCAGCCAGCTCTCTCTTCCATCTTATTCATCTCCTCCTCCAGCTTCACCAGCATATCAGCCAGCTCTCTCTTCCATCTTATTCATCTCCTCCTCCAGCTTCACCAGCATATCAGCCAGCTCTCTCTTCCATCTTATACATCTCCTCCTCCAGCTTCACCAGCATATCAGCCAGCTCTCTCTTCCATCTTATACATCTCCTCCTCCAGCTTCACCAGCATATCAGCCAGCTCTCTCTTCCATCTCATACGTCTTCTCCTCCAGCTTCACCAGCATATCAGCCAGCTCCCTCTTCCATCTAATACATCTCCTCCTCCAGCTTCACCAGCATATCAGCCAGCTCTCTCTTCCATCTTATACATCTCCTCCTCCAGCTTTACCAGCATATCAGCCAGCTCTCTCTTCCATCTTATACATCTCCTCCTCCAGCTTTACCAGCATATCAGCCAACTCTCTCTTCCATCTTATACATCTCCTCCTCCAGCTTCATCAGCATATCAGCCAGCTCTCTCTTCCATCTTATACATCTCCTCCTCCAGCTTCACCAGCATATCAGCCAGCTCTCTCTTCCATTTTATTCATCTCCTCCTCCAGCTTCACCAGCATATCAGCCAGCTCTCTCTTCCATCTTATTCATCTCCTCCTCCAGCTTCACCAGCATATCAGCCAGCTCTCTCTTCCATCTTATTCATCTCCTCCTCCAGCTTCACCAGCATATCAGCCAGCTCTCTCTTCCATCTTATACATCTCCTCCTCCAGCTTCACCAGCATATCAGCCAGCTCTCTCTTCCATCTTATTCATCTCCTCCTCCAGCTTCACCAGCATATCAGCCAGCTCTCTCTTCCATCTTATACATCTCCTCCTCCAGCTTCACCAGCATATCAGCCAGCTCTCTCTTCCATCTTATTCATCTCCTCCTCTAGCTTCACAAGAGTAGCAGGCAGCTCTCTCTTCCATCTTATACATCTCCTCCTCAAGCTTCACCAGCATATCAGCCAGCTCTCTCTTTCATCTCATACGTCTTCTCCTCTATCTTCACAAGCATATCAGTCACCCCTCTCCAATCTTCAATCTTATACAACTCCTCCAGGGTAACAAACATTTTAGGCAATATTAGCTATATATTAGTTTTCAATAATCTATTTTATGCCAGAAGTATAATTGCTTTGTCTTTGTCTTTAATATGGATGAAAAATACTATTGCGATCACTTAGGTTTAAAAACCTTAACACTTTTTACTCTTTTTTAAATAAGTTCATGGCCTTTTCTGCATGTACTTCTACCGTTGTTATTTAATCCTTTTTTAGCTATGCTCAGACTGACGCAGCTTTAAAAGATATTTCTTTATAATTTATAATATATAAATCATAAAAAAAACAAGTATGTACAAATTATCTATAATTTACTTCTATATCATGAAACTAACATTCATCATTTTCTACCTCCTCACAGTTCTAGTCTTGAAATTAAATTAATTAATTTCCATTTAACGTAAAATCGTAATAGTATTAGTTAAATTTACTTTTCTTTTTACAAGGAGAAAACATCTAGATATCAGGTATGTTACTGTTGTTTCTTTAAATATTTGTTAATTGCACACTTAAATAATGCAATGGCAAAATTATGGCAACGCATAAGGTATCTATATCAAACATTCCTTCATAAGTTTGGAGTGGATTACACTAAATGCCACATTTCACCTTATGTCTTCGATTCTCCAACAATTTTTAGTAGAAAACCTTATGTTAGAGGTTCTACGTCAAGTTGTATTTAACCCTTAACGAGAATCAGGTATTGAGGTCCTTTTATCCAGGAATTTTAATTAAATATTAATAATAATAATTAACCATAAAGCCATTATTAGACACACACTAACACACACACACACACACACAGACACACACACACACACACACACACATACACACACACACACACACACACTTGTGGACAGGTTGCTCAAAAAGAACATATATATCACAAAAAAAAGTATAAGTAGACTATAGATAATATAAAAAGTATATAAACCTGTAGGGGTGGCTGAGCAGTAACTTGATGAAGGAAAGAAATTGTGCTGGGGAAAAAGGAAATTTCAGATAAATGAGCTTCCTGACCAGACTGAACAGGAAATGTGAACTTTATGAAATAACGCCATCTTCCTATTACAGAAATAAGTTGAGCCCCGCATTTTGATTGGAGAGATAACACATCCTAGATCCAGAGAGAAGGTTATACAATAAACAACATTCATATTGCCAACGGGATTCGATTCTCAACAGTCGATATCAAATTTGTCTAGACTTGGAGAGGTTAACAGCCAATCTTAGAAGCTCAACCATCGTCAGTTAACTCTCTCTCACAATGACTTTTTGAAATACCTCACGGCCAATATTGTCTAAATATTTTTTTTTAATATATATATGAAAATACTTTGTAAAGACCCTCTCCCCTTTTTTCGTTTTTGGATTTATAAAATTTGCGTGTTAAAAATGATTCTGATTCAATTTGTATTACAGCACTAGCTACAGTAAATAGCTTACAATAAAATTAATTTGTTAGTTCAGATATAATTCATTAATTGTTTTTTTTTTCCGGTCTAGAATATGCATATCTATCTGTTGAGCTCTGACATGTTGGCTGTTGTGTTTAGAATTCAGACGCTTTCCGTTGTAGAGATTATTAACTTGCAAATTGGCTGAAAGATTTCTCTTTATCGTTTATATTTATTCACGGTTGTGTTACCAGTATGTAGATTTACCTATAGTATACCTTCAAGTGGGAAATCTGCTAATTTTACGCAGCCTTTGCGTGACGGACTTTTTATACGCCATTCTACGAAATTTTATGCTCTTACGCGTTATTAATATTAAAATAAGAACAACTCATTTCCATGAAAACGAAATTAAATAAAATTAAACTTCTATAATCTTCCATTATGTAAATATTAAAACTCATATACCCATCATTTTCCACGTTATTGGCACAAACTAAACATAGGTAAATTATGCTTGATTTATTTCTATATCATCATTCCACAATTTACCTATTACCTTAGTTAATTTAAATCGTCAGTAAATATCAATATAACAAAACTCATCGAACCGCTCTAAATGTTTAATTTAGCTAAAGTAAACATTCAGATATTCAGGGATGGATCAAAGATAAATTCATTTTAATTTTGGGGTTCCCCTGCACGCCAACTCCGTTCAAACGATATAATGTACTTATATAAACATGTATAATTACTTACAAATATATTAAAGCAATGTAAACATGGACGCAGGATCTGCCTGTATTTCCCACAGCAGGAATACCATCAGAGTGTCTTAGAACAGTAAATGTGCAAAACACAGGGCAACAGTTCACCCTGTGAAAACACTCGGAAGTCCCTCACGCAGGGGCTGCGTAAACTAAGCAGATTTTCTACGGGCTGGGATTACGCGCTTGTGATCACATCTCGCCACATATTCTCTCTCTCTCTCTCTCTTTAAATATATATATATATAAACGATGATATTTGAGTTACTAAAAAATACATACAACAAACATTTAGAGCATCTGTAGTTTAACATGATTGGATCTTTAACATTTTTCGATTTGACTCATTATAATGGAGATATTTCGAATTTTTGAATCCCCCGCCTCTAAACCTCACTATTCCAGGTCCAATTTCAGCAAAAAAATATATGATTTTTATGGTAGACTTAAACGGTTCAATATCATGTATGGTGTATTTCATTTTCGAAACAAGATCGTCAAATCTTAATAGACGACGCCAATAATATGCGTATTTGCATGTATCTCACACAGTATAAGTTGAATGAAAACAATGTTTACTATTTACAATGAAAATAATTTGGTTCACGATATAACAGCTTATTACATTACATGACAGTTAATATGACAGAGGCTGAAAACTAAAAAATGCAAATATATCGGTAAATATTCAATATATATATTTATATTATTGTCTATTTAATGTGATATGTGGTTTCCAAGTTAGTTGCAAGTGTGCTGTTGAGTGTAACTGGAGGGCAATTGGAACGTCTGAGGGTAAATGTTACATGGCTTGATTTGCTGATGTTGACCTTGATCCTCCATTGAGTCAGCCAGGATTCTAGCAGAGCTAGGTGCTCTTGCAAAGATGCGGATGCCATATTTAGATTGGACGTTAAGATTGCAGTATCATCTGCATACGGGAGAAGGGAAGTTTAAGGATGTATATATGTATGTCGTCATTGTAGGTAAGGAATAAGAAAGGACTAAGATGCCCCCCTGTGGTACACCCGCCAGTTGGGGAAATAAGGGAAAATCTGAAGAACCAAATCAAACTTGAAAGAATATCCAATTTAAATTGCAAAATATTTTAAACAATTGTAAGTCCTGGTCTTCAACAGGTTTCCAAATTGCATCCAATAAAACAAAATGCGTTCATTTTTGTAGGAAAAGAGTGTTCTCTGATCCAACTTTGACATCGAATAAAACAAATTACGTTTTGCAGATAGCGTCAATTATTTAGGCCTACATATGGACTAAAGATTAACATGGCTTGTCCACCTAAGAAATTTAAGAGTTCAGTTCCACAAACGAATAAATATTCTTAAAATAACTTGTAATAGGAACTGGGGATCAAATAGAGACACACCATTGGTTCTATACAAAACAATAATACGGTCAAAGATAAGACTACGGATCACAGATATATAATACTGCCTCACACAGAACTATAAAGCTAATAGAAACGATCCATAATGCTTGCTTACGATTCGTGACAGGAGCGTTCCTTACTTCTCCAATAGACAGCCTCTTCGTAGAAAACGGAGAACCATCTCTAAGCTTAAGAAGAATCTACCTAATTTCATCTTATATCTACAAACGTAGCCAATTTCCCGATCTTGCTTCATTCAAAAATGGATTGGATGCTCGTGGATTATAGGGAGCAAGGCAATGAAGTGCAGTATAAGCTCTGTAAATCCAATATTTATAGTGGAATTGATGGTTATATGCCAAGCTATATACGATATAGAACTACAACAAGATTCATTTGTAATCGCTACGGACTCATACAGCTCACTCCAAAGTCCTGCCAACCTAAAGTCACGATGCCATCTCACGGACCTAGTGCAAAAGGTGAAATTCAAATGAGAAAAAAAAACATATTAGTTATTTGGGTTCCCTCAGAGTTAGGATTGCAGGGTAATGAAATGAAGGATTTGGAAGCTCGTAGTGCTCAAGAAGATGAAAACGTCCGTCAAGTAGAGGCTGCGTAAACTAAACAGATTTACCACGTGTTCGTATAACACATTTGTGATCTAATCTCACGAAATATTTTCTATTTATATGAAAAATAAACCCATGAGTAGGGGGGGGGCTTACTCAAAATAGAAAACAAGAAAGTAAGAATACCTAACTTACACCAAATTCTGGAGGGAAAACAATTAATGGAGTAGCAATTGTAGAACATCAATAGTTTCATAAGTTTGTTTCTATAACATTTCAGGAATCTTCTCATAATAACGGAGATATTTTAATGTTTCGAATTACCCTACCTTCTAAACCACCACCATTCCAAGTACCATTTCAGCCAAAAACAAATATTATCTTTAATCTTGACAAAACAGGTATACGAAGTATGGAGTATAGTAGAGATCGAATAAACATTTTCGAGTAAAGAAGAAAAATCTTAATTGATGTCGTCATCATCACAGAACATTTGTGTGTATCTCACAAAGTAATAGTTTAATGAAAACCATATTTGGTGTTTAAAGTTGATATGAAGTGGTTACAACAGCTTATTGTTAATATGACACGGGAGTGGCGGTTTGCTGAATACTTAAAACTGAAAAATGTAAATAATATCGGGTAACGATGAAGATACTGAAATAACTTTCATATTGCATTAACTATTCAATAAGATTGGTTTAATACTCCTTTTCGAACCGAACTACAATAACGGAGATATTTCGAAATAGTTATTTATTATACAAGTGACGAAAGTAGATCATTTTACAACTCGAGAGAAACGTTTACCCACACGAGCAAAGCGAGTGTGGTAATTTCACGAGAGTTGTAACTTCTACTTTCGTCACTAGTGTAATATTAAATTTTTAATGTAATAGTGTAATACATGATCAGATCTAACCAAAATATGAACAAAATTAGGATGTTGTGAAGATTATAAGCATAGTTATAAAACAACTAGTGATGATTGTGAAGTAGTGCAGTTATAAACAAGTGCAGGTTATAAACAAGGAAGGTAATTATTATTATATTTAAATTTTAAAATATATTGATTATTTCCACCAATAATTCATTCACATTTCAATTTATTTTGTTAAAATAAATTCTTACAATGTTAAGAAACATTTAAAAGCATTTAATTTCCAACTTCAAATTATTTTTTAATTTATACTTATTACTAATTAAGAAGGCAATTCACTTTCGTCACTTGTGAAGAAAGTGATTACTTTCTTCACTCTATTGCAAAATGTTTCACTTTCTTCACTCATTTCAGTTTAGTAATGTTACCATTATTCAAGGATTACAGAGAAATTTAATAATACGTCGGAAAAGTAGTGAATTCCTGATTTTAAGTCGAATAAGCAGCACTTGATGCAGTATGGTAACATTTTTCAGAGATAAATAAGTAAAAACACATTACACACGTTACATTACGCAAACAGTAAAAAAATCTAAAAATAAAAATACACTCACGCACATACTTAGTCACACACACTCACATACAAATTCAATTTTAAACTCAAAGCTTATTTATTTGTGTGATTGTGATTAGTGATACGATTGTGATTTATAGAAGATTTTCCTCAAGGGAAATCAGCTATTGAGGTTGTACTCATTACGCGATTTCCGAAAAATTTCCTCAAATGTTCCTCAATTCTAACCCGGAGATGACGAAAGTTCTACACTGTATATACATATCTAAATACATATATTTATGTATGTCTGTTAACACTCTAGCGTCTGCAATTTTTGTTCGATTGTTACCAAACTCGATATTTAATGGTTTTAATTAAATAAGAAAAAAATCAAGAGCATTACTGGCAGAATTCAGACCAGTGGAAGGGGGTGGGGGTTCTGAGCGGGAATTTGAAATATTTCCGTTAATATACGTCGGATCAAAAAACTGTATAGAAACAATTTTATTTCAAATTAAATTTGCTATGATTATTGTATATAATATAATATACACATTTATCCTCTATCTTGAATATTAACCAAGGCATTAGCATTTTTCAGTTTTCAGCCTTCAGCAAACCCCCCACTTCTACTCATGTTACATAAACTATGCTCTGTTATATAATAAACCACTTTATTTGAAGCTTAAATACCAAATATTTATAACAAGTGACCTATATTATATGAGATACGTGTAAATACGTTGATGTTGTGTGTTTTTTTAATATTATTTATTTAAACAGGAGCATCCGCTAGGCGATAGGTCACAAAGTTTAATAATGTAAACTAAAAACAAAATTATAGAAATATAACAAAAAATTGAACCAAGAAAGAAATAACCGCAATAAAAAAACATTAAATACAAGCAATAAAGACAGCAAATAAACATTAGGCTAGTAATAAAGATAACAATTTAAAATTCTTTTAATAAATAAATTCTGTTATTCCTATATGTAGTATGACATTCCTTTTTACGAGGAAGATCTCCAAAAATGATTGAAGGTCGTAGGAAGCGAAGGTCGTGATATTGGGAATAACTCAAATTTTCGCAAACTGTAGAATTTATGTGAACCTGAGAATATTGGTTGTCATGTGACAAATACACTAAACACCACCAACAGAAGGAAGTTGGCTATTGTGGTTGCTCTCATGACGAGAAGTTTGAAACATTTCTTCCTACCAGGAGATGACGAAAATGATGTCCGTCCAAGACTATATATATATATATATATATATATATATATATATATTCATATACATATCAAACGCAATTCAAAATATCTCCGTTATTGTGCGCCTGATAAAAAAAAAACGCATAGAACCAATCTTATTCCAAATTTAATTGTTATATTGAAATTCATTAAATAACACCCTAAATCCACCCTGGCTAGAAAAGGAGGGTAACCTGTAGATAACCCGTCCCAATTAGCCTTAGTTGCAAAAAGTGGACGTTAATAAATAATAATAATAATTCTAATATTATTCTAATATTAATATTAATGTTGTTGTCTAGGTTTTTTCATTAAATTGATTATATCCAAGATATGTGCATTCTTTTGTATACATCCGCCAGTAAACCACCATTTCTACCCATGTCATATTAAGAGTCTGTATATAACGAACTACTTTATTCGAAGATTAAATACCAAATGTTGTCTTCATTTACATTTTACTGTGTAAAGTACATGCAAATAAATTGTGACGTTATCGTGTAAGATGTACCCGTCTTGAATCGAACAACTTGATTTGATCTATGCTAAACTCAATATTTAACGGTTTAATTTTACTCAAATGTTCATATTCGTTAATGGACGTAATAATTTACGGCAATACTAAAAATTGAAGATCATCTACAATATTATCAAAATTAATTGAGTCATAACTAAAATTCTATTGTCACAGAGGAAATACAATTATTCAAACTAATTAAACATAAGGCTTAGAATGTCCCAAAAATAGCCAGACCTTACCACGGCACAATCCAGGTGGATTCAGGATGGTTAATGCTGTGAATTCCGTCTTTTCATTTTATCTGACTTACTCTGTAATTTTTTCTCTAGTTTTTTGTTATTTTCCCACTCCACGGTGGCATGAGCTAAATCCGTTCTATCTACCACATCAACCAAAACCAACGCGTTGAACGTCTGATCGTAGAGCAGTATTCGTGACCGTAGCCTGGACAGTGACTGCTACGATACAGATGTGCCGTTATTGCCACCGACGGTCATTCTACGACTGCCTGTGGCAATATCGGCTCACCTATACAGAACCTCCCTTCCGTCATTCTGCCATCTTCACTCATATCAGCCAGCTCACTCTTCCATCTTATACATCTCCTCCTTCAGCTTCACCAGCATATCAGCCAGCTCCCTCTTCCATCTTATACATCTCCTCCTCCAGCTTCACCAGCATATCAGCCAGCTCCCTCTTCCATCTTATACATCTCCTCCTCCAGCTTCACCAGCATATCAGCCAGCTCCCTACTCCATCTTATACATCTCCTACTCCAGCTTCACCAGCATATCAGCCAGCTGTCTCTTCCATCTTATACATCTCCTCCTCCAGCTTCACCAGCATATCAGCCAGCTCCCTCTTCCATCTTATACATCTCCTCCTCCAGCTTCACCAGCATATCAGCCAGCTCTCTCTTCCATCTTATACATCTCCTCCTCCAGCTTCACCAGCATATCAGCCAGCTCTCTCTTCCATCTTATACATATCCTACTCCAGCTTCACATGCATATCAGGCAGCTCTCTCTTCCATCTTATACATCTCCTCCTCCAGATTCACCAGCATATCAGCCAGCTCTCTCTTCCATCTTATACATCTCCTCCTCCAGCTTCACCAGCATATCAGCCAGCTCTTTCTTCCATCTTATACATCTCCTACTCCAGCTTCACATGCATATCAGGCAGCTCTCTCTTCCATCTTATACAACTCCTACTCCAGCTTCACCAGCATATCAGCCAGCTCTTTCTTCCATCTTATACATCTCCTCCTCCAGCTTCACCAGCATATCAGCCAGTCTCTTCATCTTATACATCTCCTACTCCAGCTTCATTATCAGGGCAGCTCTCTCTTCCTACTCCAGCTTCACCAGCATATCAGCCAGCTCTCTCTTCCATCTTATACATCTCCTCCTCCAGCTTCACCAGCATATCAGCCAGCTCTCTCTTCCATCTTATACATCTCCTCCTCCAGCTTCACCAGCATATCAGCCAGCTCTCTCTTCCATCTTATACATCTCCTACTCCAGCTTCACCAGCATATCAGCCAGCTCTCTCTTCCATCTTATACATCTCCTCCTCCAGCTTCACCAGCATATCAGCCAGCTCTCTCTTCCATCTTATACATCTCCTCCTCCAGCTTCACCAGCATATCAGCAAGCTCTTTCTTCCATCTTATACATCTCCTACTCCAGCTTCACATGCATATCAGCCAGCTCACTCTTCCATCTTATACATCTCCTCCTCCAGCTTCACCAGCATATCAGCCAGCTCTTTCTTCCATCTTATACATCTCCTCCTCCAGCTTCACCAGCATATCAGCCAGCTCTCTCTTCCATCTTATACATCTCCTCCTCCAGCTTCACCAGCATATCAGCCAGCTCTCTCTTCCATCTTATACATCTCCTCCTCCAGCTTCACCAGCATATCAGCCAGCTCTCTCTTCCATCTTATACATCTCCTCCTCCAGCTTCACCAGCATATCAGCCAGCTCTCTCTTCCATCTTATACATCTCCTCCTCCAGCTTCACAAGCATATCAGCCAGCTCTCTCTTCCATCTTATACATCTCCTCCTCCAGCTTCACCAGCATATCAGCCAGCTCTCTCTTCCATCTTATACATCTCCTCCTCCAGCTTCACCAGCATATCAGCCAGCTCTCTCTTCCATCTTCTACATCTCCTCCAGCTTCACCAGCATATCAGCCAGCTCTCTCTTTAATCTTGTTCTTAAGCAGAAAAAAAGGTTAGCCTGTTTTATCAGAATGTTTCTCTTTATTCTTCAACTCATTACTTGCAAACAAAAGTTATCTTATGAATTTACAAAACATATATGGTTTTGCACCTAATCTATATCTTACCATTACAAAAAGATATAAATATAATATTCACTCCTTAATATCTCCCTCTTTGTGAAGATGAGGTGCGGCAGGATAGACCTCTTCTTCATGTCCGGATGAATCTTCTATGAAGCAGGTACCAGCCGCAGCTGGACGACACAGCTGCTCTCCCCTTTCTTCTGGACTACGAAGCCTTCCAGTCTGGGGTCGCCTCGAACTTAAAGGTGCTTATTGACCCAAACCTTCTGCCCGACCTGGAGCAGAGGCAGGGTCCAACTCCACGGTCATAGGCTGCATTGTCGGCTCTCTTCCGTTCCTCCCATATCTCCACCACTCTTCTTGGCACTTGAGAATCAAGGAGGTCGGGGTTTTTTGGTAGTAACCCTGTCGTTCTTTTGCCCATCAATTGCTGTGCTGGACTGAACTTGTTGTCCTGGAGAGGTGTATTTCTCTATTCCAACACAGTACTAAAGAAATCACTTTTTTCCTCATTAAGTTTATTGCGCAGATTTTTGAAGATGTTTACCGCTGATTCGGCTTTTCTATTTGCCTGATGGTTATATGGCAAAGTAAACTTTACTTGAAAGCCCCCATGATCTCCCAAAATCATTGAATGTTTTCTGGATAAGGTTTCATGGTTAGATACAGCTAGATCTGGAATGCCGTGCCGTGAAAATTGTTCCTTACAGAATTCGATCAGCACTTCAGCCGTTGTGGACCTTGACCTCAAAGAAAGAAGAGTAATAATAACTCATTGCAATGTAGTGATTTGGGCCATCTTGCAGCAAGTCTATGGCAACTCTTTGCCGTGGCCGCTCGGGCGTCTTTTGCAAAAGTGAGGGTTGTTTGGGCTGAGCTGACGCATACTTTTTGCAGACCTTACACCCCTCCACAAACTTCTTAATGTCACTGGCCATTCCAAACACAAGGGAAAAGTCTTTGGCTCTTCTCATTCATGATTCTGTTCCCTAATGAGAAACATGTATTTTTTCCAAAAGATTTTTAATCATTACTGAAGGTAAAACAATTTTTCTCCCTTAAGCATTACACCATCTTCTGCTACCAGTCCATCTCGGAAATTCCAGAACTTGCGTACCTCCTTGGATAAGTAAGATTTTCTCTCAGGCCAGCCTCTTTGAATAACGAGCATTAAATGTTACAATGTCTCATCTTCTGTAGGTTTCGTTTCACTTCTTGCAGTCTCTCATCCGTCACATATATGAACTCAAGCCACCTGTATTTTTCCAGAACATTTAATATGATTTTTTCCTTTGCACTAAAGATTATAACATTTGTATTGTCCTGTTGCAAGTCATTTATCACTGGGGCTCGAGAAAAGAAATCTGCTACATGCATTGACCTTCCTGGCTTGTAAGTCAAATTGAAAAAAATCTTCTCGCAATCTCAGTACCATCCTTTGAAGTCGTCTTGGCGCTTTTGTTAAAGGTTTCTTGAAGGTAGTCTCCAATGGTTTCTGGTCCGTCTCAAGCAGTATATCTGACTTCCCGAACAGGAATTGCTCTAGTCTCTCAAAGGCGTAGAGGACAGCTAAACATTCTTTTCCTATTTGCGCCTATGCCTCCTCCGTCTTATTTAATCTTCTGGAAATAAATATACGACAGGCTTACCGTCTTGCATTAAGGATGCCCCAAGTCCAAATTGGCTTGCATCGCATTGAAGTACAGCCGGTTTTTGTGCATCGAAATATTTAAAAGAGGGAGCTGATGTGACCATTTTGACTAAAGCTCGGAAGGCATTCTCATGTTCGGACTCCCAGAGCCACACTGCATCTTCTTTCATCAGCGAGCGGAGGGGGGGGGCAGCTACCTCTGTCAAGCGTGGGATAAACTTTCCCAAGTATGTGACGAACCCTAGAAATCTTTGGGTTTCCTCTTTGTTAGTTGGAGATTTCATTAATGAAACTGCAGATACCTTATCCGGGTCAGGCCTAAGCCCATCTTAGGAAAGAACATGACCCATGTAGTTGATCTCTGGTAATCCAATTTTGCATTTTGTCATGTTTAATTTCATATTTAAGGGATGAGTGCGTAAATTTTCATTATGATTTTGAAGGGCTTCTTCATCATTATCACCAGAGCCGTAGACAAGCACATCATCAGATATACCAAAGACGCCCTATAGGCCATTCAATGCTTCATGGACCCGTCGCATTCCGAAAGGCATCCGCAGCTAACGATATCTTCCTACCGGTGTCTAAAACGTGGTGAGTTTACTAGCTCTTTCACTGAGCTTAATGTGCCAGAAACCATCCTTGAGATCTATCACACTAAAAATTCGAACCTTGAACAGCTTAGGTGCGACTTCTTCCACTGTTGGCACTAGGTAATGTGATCGCCGAATGGCCTTATTTAAGTAGTGCGGGTCAATACATATTCTTAATTTATTTGGATTTTTAACAACCACCATGGCACCCCTAACTCTGATGGCTCTGTCATTTTTTGTATCACACCAAGATCTTCTAGCCACCGCATCTCTTGATTGATTTCTTCCCGCAATGCAACTGGGTATCTTGTTAGAGGAATAACAACTGGATGTACAGTCTCATCTAATTTTATGTCGTACAATCCCTGAAAACAACCTAGTCCTTGGCCTATATCTGCTTATAATGACAATATAAATATCGTATCATTTGACGCTTTAAGTCGGGAAACACATTCGTCCAAGGAAACCAGCCCCAGCTGCAGGCAGTCCTCTGCACCAATAAGGAGGTTACATTGTCTGTTGATCACTTCAAATTTAAGGCAAATTTTTTTTCTTTCCAAATAACATGTATCTTTATTTGTCCTAAGGATGTTGTAGACTCACCTCCATAAAATTTCCCAATTGTGTGGCTAGGCTGCAGTTTAATCGATATATTTTCTTCAAGGCATCTAAGCCTATGACATTACAGGTTGCTCCACTGTCAAGCTGGGATTTCCGTGTTTTCGGACCATTTTGAGAAGGAACACATTAGTTCACAAAAAGTCTCTTCTTTGGAAAGTCCTCTATAATCTGAAATACTTCATTATCCTCGTCGAGATCTCCTGAATGCACAAATTCCTCCTTGTTTTTTTTCTGTATTTCTCGCGCTTTCTTTTTTCTGCAGCTGAAATAGTTTAGCTTCTTACACTTAAAGCATTTTTCCCATAAGCACCTCATAAGTTATAAGTGGGTAGCACCTCTATTATGCTGACCGCCACAAAACTGGCAACTAAACATTGCCTTGGCCTTAATTGCAAAATTCGAGTCATGTACAGTTTTTTCTTAATCTATTTCTTTCATTTTTAATGCTAAAATCTCGGCTTGCTCATCTGAAACAATTTCAAAGATTTTGTTGGCTAAAAGTCTTTTTCGTATTCGACAATTGGAAATCCTTGCGACCAAGCGATCACGTATCATATTTTCTTCTATTTTAAGTGTTGATAGCTGTGCTGAATTATCAAATGAACACCTGGCAGCCAACTCATGAAACCGATTTATAAAATCTTTACACGTCTCTGTAGTAAGCTGAGCTCATAGGTTACACTTTTTTTGCCGATAAAATACTTATCTAGACGGGATATTATGAAATCAATCGTTGCATCAGGTTCGCTTTCGAATTAGATTTAATCCCTTTTGGCCTATAAGCGTACAAAATAACGCTAACTTTATCTTTGGGGTTAGCTTGGATGCCTTTGGCCCTAAGGCATTATGTAGTTCTCCCATTGCAGCTTGAATAGCTCCCAGTTCTATCCTGCTTTCTCCTTATTTGAAAAGTCAGATGGTTCTGGCAAAGGAATATTACTTGTCATTTTCTTCAAATGTTACCATTCACCTGACATCATGTTCTTAAGCACATAAAAGATTCAGCGTGTTTTATCAAAATATGTCTCTTTATTCTTCAACTCATGACTTCCCAAACAAAATCATATCTTATGAATTTACAAAACATATGTTTAACACCTAACCTATATCTTACCATTACAAAGAAATATAAATATAACAATCGTTCATTATAATATTCACTCCCTAACACTTGTATATCTTATTATATTAACATGTGTTAATGTGGAACAGAAAGTATTTACAATAACATAAAAATTTCACAGGAAATCAACAGTTTTTCTTTAAATTATTTATTTAGTAGAATTTTCTATTTGGCTACATTTCAGTTGAAAATGAATAGCAATTCCATTTTATTGTGAAAATAAGTAACAAATGTGGTCCCGCCCTACCGCTGTAGGGGAGGGGGGGGGGTAGGTGGCATTTTGATTTCATATCACCCTGAAATGATTGAAAATGATGGTAAATTTTCAACAAAAAAAATATTAATGCAGTCTAAGGACCAATTCGGCTTTCTTAAAATATAATTGTTGAGGGCATTAATTTTAAATACAATGTTTAATTGATGGCTCAAGTTATTCATTTATATATCTTGTTTAGGATCTCAGGTCATTTGAGTTAAAGCGTTAGCTTTAATCTCACATGGTAAACCTAGAGTGGTGAGTTCGATTTCCACCTGGGTAAAAGGAATTTATTTAGAGACGAAAACATGAAAGAAAATCATTAGTCTCACTCTGGCTAAAAAATAGTGTTAACCTGTAGATAACCCTTGTTAATTAACCTTAGTAGCAAAAAGTGGACCTTAATCAATGATAATAGTAATTTCTTGTTTTTGTATTTTCATTTGTCAAAAACAAAAGTTACTTTAAATAAGAAAATAAACAGATTTTATTTGGTAAATTAGAGAGAAACGATATGGCGATATTTAAATCCATACTTATAACCCTACTTATTCGTTCATAGAAATGTTAATATAGCTTATATTCATAAAAGAGCAGATGCTAATATAAATAATAGTATACACAGTTAGCCAATATAGAAATGTTAATATAGCTTAGATGTACTATTAACATAGAAATGATAATGTAGCTAATATTTATAAAAGAGCAGATGCTAATTCCCATACCAAGTTTGTTTTAGTTCGGTTCAGTCATTAAAACCTATAAAATTATTAACTCCTGCAATAGGTTTTAGCGTTATCTCGTTTAAACTTCATTATCCATCAAAAGTATATATTACAAAAGAATGTTACCTTAAATAACACAACGAACAACTTTTTATGTGCATTTTTTGTCGAAAAACCAATTGGAAGCGGAATATAGTGATTTTTCATTTCCAACTCCCATGTAACCCCCTCTTCTGTTGGTAGAGAATATTGGTATAGACTAAAATCTAAGATGGGTTAATAGTAATACGCATAACAAGTTTCATTAATTTGGTTCAGTAGTTTAGGTAACAAGCAGACACCAATTCAATTTCATGTGAAACGCAAATGTATCTTGAAACTTTAGAAAAGAATCAATGTACAAACACACTTTACAATTTTGTCCATCTCCATGGACATTTGGTGATATTTTTCGAAAATCGCGTCACGAGGATTACCTCAATAGACAATTTAAGCTATGAGAAATCTGCGACTAGAAGTGTGGACAAATCCAGTTATGCATTTTTACATCTGCTGCACATTTTAAGATGAAACATACTACGATATATTCCAGGGAGCAACGCCTTGACGTATTTCTCGTCGTTAAAAACACGTCACGCAGGAGCTGCGTAAACTGAGCAGATTTCCTACGTGATGGTATAACACACTAGTGATATCTCACTACATATTCTGAATGAAATGTAAGTACGAATTACACGCTTAATATTTGAGTTAGGAAAAAATGTGTAGAACACAATTGAGAGAATATTTTAACAAGATTGATTCTACACAATTTTTCGATCCAACTTATAACAACGGGGATATTTTTAATTATTGAATATCCCCCCCCCTCAAAACCCCCCTTATAGATTAAATAAGCATTTTCCTGACAATAAGGTAAAATCTTAATTGATGACGTCATCGTACAACCAATTCGTATGTATCTCCATCTATATATAATAAAGGTATCATGTAAACAATATTTGGTATTTAAGTTTGGAATAAAAAGTTTCATGTTATAACAGCTTATTGTTAATATGAGTAGGAATGGTTTACGAAGGGCTGAAAACTAGAACTTCCAAATATCTCGGTTAATACTCATATTAGAGAAAATATGTATATCACGACATATACAGTCAATCAAATTTTCAATACGATTGATTCTATAAAATGTTTCGATCCGGCGCATAATAACGGAGATATTCCGAATTTTCAACATCCCCCCCTCTAAACCCCCTTCCACGGTTCAGATTTTAACTGTTAACAAACATGATTTTTTTTTTCTTTTCAAAACGATTACATATCCAGTTAGGTAACGATACCACACAAATTGCGACCGCTAGATTGGTAACACAGAAATATATTGACTGATATATATATATAATTTAGAACGAACCTCATTTTCATCATCTAGTTGGTAGGATTGATGGACATATGAAAAAAGTTATTGAAAATCACGTCATGAGTACAACCTCTGTAGCTGATTTCACTTAAGAGAAATCGGCTAAAAGAAAAATTGCTTTTCGAGTTAAAAAAATGTTTAAAATATTTAAAGTAGTTTTGAATTTTAAGTAAATCCAAAATCTTCTTTTTGCAAGTAATATTTGCTTATGATGAGCTGGAACTCCATTTACAACGATTTTCTAAAAGGTGTTAAATATGTTACAGCGAGTTACTTTCTGGAAGGTGATTTTATTTATTTATTTATTGTGGAGCGCTCGCTGCGAGGCGACATTGCTCTTAAGAATAAACAATGAACATGAACAATGATTTTATTCACACGACATGTTTATTCAGTTCTCAACACTTTTCCCACAACATCTCACTATCCTCTGAGCTATAGACACTTCACATTTAAAATTGTTGTGAATAGCAATTTATTAACCAATAGATAAGGTTGCGATTCGAAATATTAGTAACTAATGAAATAAATATTATAGCATAATTATAATACATATAATAACATAGATAATTATGACTGACACATATTACATTTGAGTAAGGGGTGGTTAGGGCAAGAAGCAAAAAAGAGTCATGGAAAAACTATGTCTCAAATATAACCCATAACACACCAGCAGTTGAAGTTTGGAGAAAAATCCGAGCAATAAGTGGGAAAAACAAATTCCAACCCATCTTTATCAACATTCAAAATAAACTCTGCTTAGAAAAATCTAAGATTGCAGAAGAGTTTGCAAAGGTCTTCAGCCTAGAAGACTTCCAGTTTGATCAAGAATTCTTACGATACAAAGAAGAGAAAGAAAAGCAAACTCTAGACTTCTCTGACGAAAGCAATGAAACTGCAGACTACAATCGACCATTCACATTGATTGAACTCAGATCTGCACTGATCTGCACAAAAGGAAAATCTCCAGGACCTGATGAAATAACGTATGATATGATTAAAGCCTTGTCTTACAAGATGCTGGCAAACCACCTACGCTTGTACAACATAATTTGGAGAAATGGAACTTTGCCTTCTGCTTGGAGAAAATCTATAATCGTACCCATCCCCAAGGCAGGAAAATCTAGCCAGGCTGCTACTAACTATCGGCCTGCATCTCTCACAAATTGTTTATGCAAGATTCTTCAACGCATGATTAACAGACACCTCACGTGGACACTAGATCATTTAAGTCTACTAAATAACTGGCAGTGTGGGTTCCGGAAAAAGCGGTCTACAATAGATCGCCTGGCCAGATTAGAAGCGGAAATTCTAAATGCATTTGCTAACAAACAGCACGCAATTGGAATATTTTTTGATATTCATAAAGCATTTGACACAGCATGGCGCTTTTAAATCTTAAATCAACTACATCAATGGGGTTATAGAGGCAACATGTCCATACTCATCCAGGAATTCCTAAAGGAAAGGTATTTCCAAGTGGCAGTTGGAAATACACTGTCCAAAGAAAGAACAATGAAATCAGGTGTCCCACAGGGAAGTATTTTGAGTACAAATCTTTTTTTGATTGCAGTGAACGAAATAACGAAATGTCTTACCAACAATGTAAAAGGCTTCCTGTTCGTTGATGACTTTGCCATTATTTGCCGATCGCAAAGCTTGGCATATATCAAAAGACAACTACAAGCTGTGTTTCTTAGATTAATAGAATGGTCGAAAAAAACAGGTTTTTTGTTTTCCCCCGAAAAAACAAAGTGCATAATATTCTCAAGGCGCAGAAATTTAAATGATTTACCACATCTCTATCTTAAGAACACCCTAATAGAATATGTCAACCATGCTAAATTCCTAGGTATGTCTCTCGACAGCAAACTGACATGGAATGTACATATAGACAAACTCAAAAAACGCGCATCTGAAAGGCTTAAAATTCTTAAAGTACTTGCTAACACATCATGGGGAGCAGATAGGAATACCATGCTAACAATATACAAAGCTCTGGTATTGTCTAAATTGGACTATGGCAGTTTTGTATACGGCTCAGCAAACTTCAATAAATTATGCAAACTAGATGTAATTCATAATGCTGGGCTACGTTTATCTATAGGAGCCTTCCGCTCTAGCCCAGCAATAAGCATGTGTTGAAACCGGAATCCCACCATTGACATTCAGAAGGCAAAAACTGGCAGCTAAATACTTAGCCAAACTAGTGACACAGAGAGGTCACCCGATATTTCAGAGTATATTCCACCCTCTCTACTCACGGCTGTACGACCAAAACCCCACAACACCAAAACCTATTGGAATTAGGCTGAATAACATAACGGACAAACTATTACAAAACTCAAACAGTCTTGATGAATTTGACCCAACTCCACCTTGGACAATTCAAGAAATATCTATAGATACAGGAATCACCAAACTCATAAACAAATCGTCTCAAGAGATCAACTATTGGAAAATAAAGGAAGCTTTCATTAATAAAATAGAAAAATATCAACACCCAAAGATAATATACACTGATGGTTCGAAAATTACCGAGTCTTCCTCCTGCGCCTACTACGAAGAAAATGCCTGTCAAAAATTCAAACTCAACCAATTAACCAGCATCTATTCCGCCGAACTGTTCGCAATTAAATTCGCTCTATATCACTGCATTTGCAACCACTCAACTCAAGAAAAATTCCTGATTTGCACTGACTCGTTGAGTGCCCTATTGAGTATCAAAGATGTATTCACAAACAACCCAATAGTAAAAAAAAATACAAAATCAAATACAAATGCTCCGAGAACTAAAAAGGTCCGTCTACTTCATGTGGATTCCAAGCCACGTGGGAATAGATGGAAACGAAAAAGCAGATTTAGCAGCCAGAGAAGCCCATCAACTCGACTCCATCACCCCAACAACAATTACATCTGCAGAACTCTACCAACCACTCAAAGAAGAAATTAATAAAAACTGGCAACACATGTGGAATGAAACCCAGAACAATAAATTAAAAACTATTAAAACCACCATCCGTCCATGGAAGTATTCGACAAGAGACAACAGAAGAGATGAGGTTGTATTAGGAAGACTCCGAATTGGGCACACACGACTTACGCATAGCTATCTTATGACAAAAGGTCAATCCCCGATTTGTGAGAAATGTAACACAGAACTGACTATATATCACATATTAATGCAATGCCATAAGTATACAGATATTAGAAACAAATACAATATTTCCAATAGTATAGAAGTGGCCCTTGGAGATGACCCGAAAGAACTCGATAAATTGTTTAATTTTGTAAAAAACACGAGTTTATACAAAGAAATTTAAAGTACAATTGCTCGTATCCTCGTTTATATTGTTAAAATGGCGATATGGATGAGGATACCAAAATGTGAATTATAAATATTACAGGGCGATGATAACCTGGTAGTTTTTCGCCCTTAAACCCTATACAACAACAACAACAACATTTGAGTAATTATATAAGGTTAACAAAAAAAAATAGTGTGTATAATGTGCCACAAATGTAAATATTCATTTAGATAATTACCTACCTAGAATATTGAAACCTACAACTAAACCGAAGAGAACAGATCGAAGAGTAACTTATAAATACCCATTCATATTTATGCAATTCGAAATCGTTGTATATATATTTATATATATATATATATATATATATATATATATATATATATATATATATATGTATATAATTTTTAACGGACCTCATTTTCGTCATCCATTAGGTAGAGTCGATGGCCATTTGAAAAAATATTTGGAAAATCGCATCATGAAAGTGAAATCATGAAATTGCTGATCCCCCCCCCCCCAAGGGAAATCTGATAAAAAGTCCATCACGCAGGGGTTGCGTAAACTAAGCAGATTTCCAACGTGTGCCACGTATTTACATTTGAAAAGTAAATGTTCAATGAGAACAATATTTGGTATTTATTCTTCAAATACAAATATAAAATAACAAAAGTTCTTCATAATGTAACAGAGTATTATTTATGTGACATGAATAGAATTAGGAGTTTAATGGAGTGGTTAGGGGTGGTTATGGAGGCTGAAAATGAAAAAATTCAAATATTTAGGTTAATATTGATATTTGAGGAGATATGTATATAACAATATCTATAGAACATTTAACGTGCAATAAGATTGGTTCTAGACAACTATTTGGTCCGATGTTTAGTAATGGAGGTCTAATCCCCCCCCCCCTCTGGTCCGATTTCAGCCATTAACGAACTTGATCTTTCATTTTACATAAAACTATTAAATATCGAGTTTGCTAGCGATTAAACCAGAAATACAACCGCTCGGTCGATCAAAAATTATAGAATGGACCTTATTTTCGGCATCTACTATGTAGAGTCAAAGACAATTTTCGAAAATCAATAAAATTTTTTCGAAAATCAATACAATTTAAGTATACCCTCAATAGCTGATTCCCCTTAAAGGCAATCCGATAATCAGGCAATGAATTATTAAGTATGATGAAGCTTTCACTACTTTAATGAAAATGTAGCTATTTTGACTCAAATCAGTCATTCGTATATTCATTGCACTCATAGTTTATTACCATCTTGGTTGCCCTATTTAATATGTATTTAGTATGTATGTTTCTGGACAGCAGTTAATATACAACTAAGGTATTGCGCACTGTAGGCTAAATAACTTTAGTAATAAAGAACAGAACTAATACCACAGTTAAACTCAATCTCATCTATGTGTTTGATCTGAGGAAGATCTTGGAAAACCTGTAACTTGACACTGGCAGACCATTTACCTTATTCAACAAGTGCTTTTATCTTTGGATTTGAATTAAATAGCTTCATTAAAGCGTATTGTAAAATTATAATCCCTTGCTTTTCCAATCCTTATTAGAACTACATTAAAAGTACAACATTTAATGCTTCATTTATCCGATTAGGGATAAAGTTTCCAATGCGCAGATTAAAGACTTCATCTCCTTTGTGCAAATACTGTTTTGTCCTTTATAAAGCACCCATTAATTTAATGCTTTGTATTAAAGGATTATTTATTACTCCCAATGTGGAAAGGATTTCCTGTCATTTAGAAATATAGAACGGTTTTCCAAGAAACGTATCAGTGTATGGATCGTAGAGCAGTATGAGACGGTGACCGTAGCCTGTGGAGTGACTGCTACGATACAGATGTGCCGTTATTGCCACCGACGGTCATTCTACGACTGCCTGTGGCAATATCGGCTCACCTATACAGAACCTCCCTTCCGTCATTCTGCCATCTTCAGCTCATATCATCCAGGTCTATCTTCCATCTTATACACCTCCTCCTCCAGCTTCACCAGCATATCAGCCAGCTCTCTCTTCCATCTTATACATCTCCTCCTCCAGCTTCACCAGCATATCAGCCAGCTCCCTCTTCCATCTTATACATCTCCTCCTCCAGCTTCACCAGCATATCAGCCAGCTCTCTCTTCCATCTTATACATCTCCTCCTCCAGCTTCACCAGCATATCAGCCAGCTCTCTCTTCCATCTTATACATCTCCTCCTCCAGCTTCACCAGCATATCAGCCAGCTCTCTCTTCCATCTTATACATCTCCTCCTCCAGCGTTACAAGCATATCAGAAGGCGCTCTCTTGCATCTTATACATCTCCTCCTCCAGCTTCACCAGCATATCAGCCAGCTCCCTCTTCCATCTTATACATCTCCTCCTCCAGCTTCACCAGCATATCAGCCAGCTCCCTCTTCCATCTTATACATCTCCTCCTCCAGCTTCACCAGCATATCAGCCAGCTCTCTCTTCCATCTTATACATCTCCTCCTCCAGCTTCACCAGCATATCAGCCAGCTCCCTCCTCCATCTTATACATCTCCTCCTCCAGCTTCACCAGCATATCAGCCAGCTCCCTCTACCATCTTATACATCTCCTACTCCAACTTCTCCATCATATCAGCCAGTTTTATCTTCAATCTATTACATCTCCTCCTCCAGCTTTACAAACATATCAGCCAGCTCTATCTTCCATCTTATACATCTCTTCCAGCTTCACAAGCATATCAGCCAGCCTCTCTTCCATCTTATACATATCCTCCTCCAGCTTCACCAGCATATCAGTCAGCTCCCTCCTCCATCTTATACATCTCCTCCTCCAGCTTCACCAGCATATCAGCCAGCTGCCTCTTCCATCTTATACATCTCCTCCTCCAGCTTCACCAGCATATCAGCCAGCTCTCTCTTCCATCTTATACATCTCCTCCTCCAGCTTTACAAGCATATCATCTTGCTCTCTCATCCATTTTATACATCTCCTCCTCAAGCTTCACAAGCATATCCGCCGGCTCCTTCCTCCATCTCATACATCTCCTCCTCCAGCTTCACCAGCATATTAGCCAGCTCCCTCTACCATCTTATACATCTCCTCCTCCAACTTCTCCATCATATACGCCAGTTTTATCTTCAATCTATTACATCTCCTCCTCCAGCTTTACAAACATATCAGCCAGCTCTCTCTTCCATCTTATACATATCCTCCTCCAGCTTCACCAGCATATCAGTCAGCTCCCTCCTCCATCTTATACATCTCCTCCTCCAGCTTCACCAGCATATCAGCCAGCTCTCTCTTCCATCTTATACATCTCCTCCTCCAGCTTCACCAGCATATCAGCCAGCTCCCTCTTCCATCTTATACATCTCCTCCTCCAGCTTCACCAGCATATCAGCCAGCTGCCTCTTCCATCTTATACATCTCCTCCTCCAGCTTCACCAGCATATCAGCCAGCTCCCTCTTCCATCTTATACATCTCCTCCTCCAGCTTCACCAGCATATCAGCCAGCTCCCTCTTTCATCTTATACATCTCCTCCTCCAGCTTCACCAGCATATCAGCCAGCTCTCTCTTCCATCTTATACATCTCCTCCTCCAGCTTCACCAGCATATCAGCCGGCTCACTCTTTCATCTTATACATCTCCTCCTCCAGCTTCACAAGCATATTAGCCGGCTCACTCTTTTATCTTATACATCTCCTCCTCCAGCTTCACAAGCATATCATCCAGCTGCCTCTTCCATCTTATACATTTCCTCCTCCAGCTTTACAAGCATATCAGCCAGCTCTCTCTTCCATCTTATAAATCTCCTCCTCCAGCTTCACCAGCATATTAGCCAGCTCCCTCTACCATCTTATACATCTCCTACTCCAACTTCTCCATCATATCAGCCAGTTTTATCTTCAATCTATTACATCTCCTCCTCCAGCTTTACAAACATATCAGCCAGCTCTTTCTTCCATCTTATACATCTCCTCCTCCAGCTTCACCTGCATATCAGCCAGCCTCTCTTCCATCTTATACATATCCTCCTCCAGCTTCACCAGCATATCAGCCAGCTCTCTCTTCCATCTTATACATCTCCTCCTCCAGCTTCACCAGCATATCAGCCAGCTCCCTCCTCCATCTTATACATCTCCTCCTCCAGCTTCACCAGCATATCAGCCAGCTCCCTCTTTCATCTTATACATCTCCTCCTCCAGCTTCACCAGCATATCAGCCAGCTCCCTCTTTCATCTTATACATCTCCTCCTCCAGCTTCACCAGCATATCAGCCAGCTCTCTCTTCCATCTTATACATCTCCTCCTCCAGCTTCACCAGCATATCAGCCAGCTCCCTCCTCCATCTTATACATCTCCTCCTCCAGCTTCACCAGCATATCAGCCAGCTCCCTCTTTCATTATATACATCTCCTCCTCCAGCTTCACCAGCATATCAGCCAGCTCTCTCTTCCATCTTATTCATCTCCTCCTCCAGCTTCACCAGCATATCAGCCAGCTCCCTACTCCATCTTATACATCTCCTCCTCCAGCTTCACCAGCATATCAGCCAGCTCCCTCTTTCATCTTATACATCTCCTCCTCCAGCTTCACCAGCATATCAGCCAGCTCTCTCTTCCATCTTATTCATCTCCTCCTCCAGCTTCACCAGCATATCAGCCAGCTCTCTCTTCCATTTTATTCATCTCCTCCTCCAGCTTCACCAGCATATCAGCCAGCTCTCTCTTCCATTTTATTCATCTCCTCCTCCAGCTTCACCAGCATATCAGCCAGCTCTCTCTTCCATTTTATTCATCTCCTCCTCCAGCTTCACCAGCATATCAGCCAGCTCTCTCTTCCATTTTATTCATCTCCTCCTCCAGCTTCACCAGCATATCAGCCAGCCCTATCTTCAACCCTTACATTCTCTTCCAGCTTCTTCAGTTTTTCTTCTAGGACACTTCATGTTACGTTCAATGCCCAGGCTCAATAGTTCTAGTTATTGGCTTGAAATGCATACATGAATTCGGGTAATTACGTTTTCATCTCATCATTAGAGTTTTCATAATGCCATTAATAATAACACACACATGAAGATGAATAGTTTTTTTATGGGTTACAGTATCATGAAATCATGACTTTATTCGAAGGAAATTAAAGCCCTCCAGTTTATATTATATGTAAATGCCCAACAAATATAATTATGTTAATACAATGGTATATTTCCCTTATCGATAACATGTTAAAATTCATATATACATAAATTCATATCTCATTACAACAATATAAATATAATTCAGATCTATATAAATAAAACTACATGGTTTGTCTTTTATTCTATGGAAAATCGGCGGGTATAAGTTTTTTCAAGTTTCAAAACATTTTAAGAATAATGTCATGAAAACTGGTAATCTGGTCTGTCCGTCCGTTTTTTACTCAATCATTCAAAAAACTGCTTCAACGAAGTATTGGTTTTATCAAAAAATTGTAAAGAAAACATTTTGTTTGTAATACCGACTTTGGCCTCAACTCATCGACGTATGAGTTAGTATTGAATGCTAATGATGATGCAGTAGGTATTTTTTGTTACGGGAAACAATGTTTTTGTGACCCATGATTGATAATAAGTTTGTCAAATTTCGTTCAATAGCCATCACATCAGAGCTCAGATAGATAAAATGTTTATATTTTGACGGGACCTATTATGAATTACGCTCAATTGTCGCATTTTACTCAGAGATATTAAAACTGAATCGCTGTACAGTTATTCTACATGTTACAGGACATTTCTGTTACGCGATGGTAATAATGGGATGATTTCTTCGTAAGTTAATTCAATCTCTACATTTAAAAGTCCGTCACGCAGGGGCTGCGTAAACTAAGCAGATTTCCCACGAGAAGTTTTACAATAGAGAAATCTGCCTAATAACAACTGTAGTAGTAAGAAACCTCTAAACCTAAAACATTATTTAGGGCGTAATAACCCAGTAGTTTCTAGCCCCAAAAAACAGTTAACCTAACCTCTAAACCTATTCACGAGGGACGAATAGTTATAGAAACGGCCGCCAGAGCTCTAGGCGGAAAGTCCAAACATAGCCTATTGGTGACCACACACAGAATAAAAATGCAAATATCTCGGTTAATATTCGAGATACAGAATAAATGTATAAAACAATATTTATAGTAAATTTAATTTGCAATAAGATTGGTTTTATACAATTTTTCGATCCGAGGCATAATAACGGAGATATTTCGAATTTTTGGAAATCCCCCCCTCTAAACCCCCCCTCCCACTGGTCCGATTTCAGCCGTTAACGAACTTGATCTTCATTTTTACATGAAACGATTAAATACCGATTTTGGTGACGATTAAACAAAAATTGCGACCACTAGAGTGTTAACAGACAAATATATATATATATATATATATATATATATATATATATATATATATATATATATTATATATATATATATAGTTTTGAACGGACCTCATTTTCGTCATCTCCTGGATAGGATCGATGGACATTTGAAGAAATTTTTCGAAAATCGCGTCATGAGTACGACCTCAATAGCTGATTTCCCTCGAGGGAAATCTGCTAAATCGAAAGAAATGTTCTATTTCATCCAGTTAACGACGGATAACTGGGCGAGTTGGCTACAACTTAGTAGTATGACTATATTTGTGAATAGAGGGATTAGTGTATCGACCCCTCTTATCAGAAAGAGGATGACAAAATACTAATAGAAGTATACCTTTCATAAATTAAATTAATTTGGAAGGAGTGAAGTAGGAGTGGAATAACTATATACAATAAGAATTGGAACTACAAAGTAATGACAAAAAGCAATAAGATTTACATTATGTTCTAAAGATAAAGCACTTGCTTAGTTGTTTTGGCCGCGATCAGAATTATGCGAAAGCATCTTGAAACTATGACGTTTAAGCCTCTCTAAATAATACCTTATATTTTCTGTTCAGTCTAATTCTCAGTTTACTGTTACGTGAGCCAAATAAACCTTAAACTCAATCTCCTAGAGTGGAATGCAGTCTTTGTAGCCAGTCCCTTTAGTCGAATGTCGCTCAAACGTGGCTGGTATTACGAGGAGTTTTCGTTTGACCAGTCCTCCGCCAATTCAACATCCTCTTTTTAAACATTTCAAAACTTCTCTTCTACACTTTTCCACGAATTCTAAAACCTCTTTTAGTAGATTTCCTTTAAAGGAAATCAGTCATTAAGGTCGTAGTCATGACGCGATTGTTGAAAAAGTTCCCGAAATATCCATCGATCCTAACCAAGAGATGTTGAAAATGAGATCCGTTCAAAACTGTATATATATATGCGTGTGTGTCTGTTAACGTTCTTGAGGTCGCAATTTTTGTTCGATCATTACAAAACTCGATATTTAAACTTTTTATGTATAACTAAAGGCCAAGATTTTTAATGGCTTAAATCCCATTAGTGGGGGAGGGAGTTTAGAGGGGAGAATTTTGAGGATCTGAATATCTCTTTTATTATGCGTCGGATCGCAATATTATAAAAATATTGTTATGTACGTTTTTTCACTACCTTATTAACGGAGATTATGTAATTTAATTTTTTTTTTTATACAATTTATCATATATTTATTGGTTTTAACTCTATTTGGTATTGTTGTTTTAGCAGATTTACCTTAAGGGAGATCAGGTATTGAGGTAGTACTCATGACGGAATTTTCGATTTTTTTCTTCAAATGTCCAACGATCCTACCTAGTAAATGTCGAAAATTATGTCCGTTAAAAAGTGTGTATATATATATATATATATATATATATATATATATATATATATATATATATTTGTCTGTTATCACTCTAGCGGTCGCAATTTTGGTTTGGTCGTTATGTTAAATTATGTCGTTTCATGTAAAATGAAAGATCAAGTTCGTTAACGGCTGAAATCAGACCAGGGGGAGCGGGGGGGGGGTGGTTAGAGGAGGAGAATTTTGAAAATTAAAAATATCTCCGTTACTATAAGTCGGATCGAAAAAGTGTATAGAATCAATCTTATTGAAAATCAAATGTAATATAAATAAAGTTATATACAATTGTTTGTCTTTCCCGTCTATCCATGCAGTGCTACGAGGCTGGCTTGCCTATTTGTTCAGCCGCTTTCCGTTGTAGAGATTATAAACTTCTATTGTACATTTACTGAGCATTCACGGTAGTGTTACCTGTATGTATATTTATCTATTGTAAACCTTCACGTTGGAAATCTGCTTAGTTTACGCAGCCCCTGCGTGACGGACTTTATTTTTTAAATGTGATTCAATAAACTCCTTTAAATGGATGGCCTCCTGATATTTGATAAGTACCAATATTATACATTCTATATCTACTTCCTATTTTATAGATGAAGTTTGATGACTCACCGAAAAGCGCGGGAATATCTTAAGAGGTGAGTACTTGGCATGCGCCGTCGGGCCTGACTGGGGGGTGTTCTGAGTTTTGTTTAATATACCTCTGTTTGCGTCGTTTTATTTAATATTTTGTTGCGTTTTATTTTATATGTTATATTTTGTATTCCTCTATTAGTAGTTACATTTTTCTTCTTTTTTAGCAGATTTCCCTTAAGGGAAATCAGCTATTGAGGTTGTACTCATGACGGAATTTTCGAAATTTTTCTTCAAATGTCCATCGATCCTACCTAGTAGATGACGAAAATGAGGTCCGTTCAAAACTGTATATATATATCTATATATATATATATATATATAGATATATATATATATATATATATATATATATTTGTCTGTTACCGCTCTAGCGGTCGCAATTTTTGTTTGAGCGTTACCAAACTCGATATTTAGTCGTTTTATGTAAAAAGAAAGATCAAGTTCGTTAACGGCTGAAATCGAACCTCGGGGAGGGGGGGTTTAGAGGGGAGGAATTTCGAAAATTCGAAATATCTCTGTTACTATTCGTCGGATCGAAAAATTATACAGAATCAATCGTATTACAAATTAAATTTACTATAACTATATTACTATATATTACTCTATCTTGAATATTAACCGAGATGTTTGCATTTTTCAGTTTTCAGCAAACCGCCACTTCTACTCATGTTACGTAAACAATACTCTGCTACATAATAAATCACATTATTGGAAGTTTAAATGCCAAAAATTGTATTCAAGAGACTTTTGTTATACGAGAAACATGCAAATATGCCCTGGTGACTCCCCCCCCATCTTAAAGTTTTGGACTACTAAAATTTTATTGATTGAGATAACAATTATTCTGACTCATTATAAATTACAGTACTAGATATAGTAAATAGTTCTCAATAAAATTAATGTGTTATATTCTGATATATTTCAGTAATTGTTTTTCTTTCCGGTGTGACGCAGGCCGACCCGTTTGTTTACATTTCTAACCTAACGCTTCCTGTCGGCAGGTTATTGAAATTGGATGAAACATTTATTTCCGTTTGTATTTATTCACGGTGTTGTTGTGTTAGCAGTATGTATATTTATCTATTACTAAACTTCACGAGGGAAATCTGCTTAGTTTACGCAGCCCCTGCGTGACGGACTTTTTGAATTTAAATGAGCAACATCGCCTAATTTTTGAAGCTCTTAAAAAAAAATAAAAAATTCTCAAGGCGAAACTGCGAAACATCTCTGTAATTATGAGCGGGAACAAAAAATGTTTTATAACTAGTCTCGTATAAAATTTAACTTTTTGTAATTTCTGTCTGTTTAAGCTTTTAGATCTAGTTCTTCTTACAACTTTCTAATAGACGGCATTAGAATGCTCTAATTCCCAAAAGTTCTTGTGAGATTACGGCTAGACAGTCTGCTCTTAGAACTGTGAACATGCATGTGCCTTGATGAGTGCTGTGGAGAACTTGTTACTTTTCGGAAGTTTCTAGTGTTTTCTGCTACACTTGTAATTGGCAAGCCTGCCCGATAAATCATTAGCGTAAATTAATTCAGCGTCCAAGGAGTTGGAAGTAGTGAAGAGCCATTGTGAAAATAGATTTGTGAGTAATATATTTGTTTTACTTGGTGAAGGGATTTGAACATTTCACATTGTCATCTGAGCAATATTTTATACACACAGAATTTGTTGTTTGCGGAAATGTCCCCAGGTTGTTAATTAGCACACTTAGGGTTACAAACATTAAGTTTTGGTTAAAGAGAATTTACACTGTCACTCCTAACAACGAACGATGGATAATTCGATAATATTTTCGGAAAACCGCTCCATGAATACAACGTCAATAATTGGTTTACTTAGTTTTGACCTCTGACCTTTGAGGCATAATGCTCCTAACCTCTTTATTGATCTCGGTGTTCAGGAGTCGCAACAGGACACATGGAAACCTGTGCCCGAAATTCTAACGCGATATGTACAAAATAAATTGAATCATCTTCTTAGAATTAAACTTCCCCACAACTAATGGAAACTGCCTTTAACGAAAATCAAATCAAAGAAACTGATTTCCTGAATATGGTGAAAACTAAACTCAGTTACAACTATTCATCTTTTTTTTATGGGGAGTAGAGATACTCACTTTAAAGATCGAATGGAAATCGCTTCAATGGGATGTCTAAAGCTTTTTATAATGAAATTTATGTAATTTTTCGTCTTTTTTGAGATAGGATTGCAATATTTATAAAATACATTTTTTTTTAAATCCCTCTATGAACATAGCCCAACATGCTAATTTTTTTTAAAGGAAAATCTGCTGGATACAAAATATCTAAGCACGTCCTAAATTAAATGGAAAATACTTTTGAATATAATGAGGCAATGTAGGATTAGAAAACTATTTCTTGAATTAAATTTTAGTATAATCATGACCGACTGAAATGACAAGGTATCCGAACTAAATCCATAACAACCGGTATTAAATTATATTGAACATGACGAAGTTAGGATGCAAATAAACGCCTTATGGGACTTAAATGTGCCTTTAAAAATAAAATGAAACCAAAGAGTTTGAATAGCATTTAAATTGTGCTTGGAGGAGTCTGTATTAAAACCTTGTTTTATTACTGTCTGACCTTCCTCCTTTCTGAGATTCAACAATAGAATAACAAGATTTAACCAAGTCTTTTGATGAAGTTTCTCCTGCATAGACCGTAAATTTAGTCTTCTTTCCAGCATGCTTCATCTCGACGAAACTAAAAACCAGCCACTAAACGTAATTTTAATAAAATATACTTAAATCCTCAAAATAAGATTCAATAATGTCTCCATGGGATCAGATAAGCAATGTTAATTAATACATTCACTACTCAAAAACAAAAATATCAAATAGAAAATTGGATTTGCTATTTCATTTTGTATGTCATCAGCAATTTTGTTTGTACTTTGTTTAAGTACTGTAGGCAGAGTATTATATAAAGTGCAGTTTCTCTAAAGGGCATAATGGTTCTCTAGAGCTTTAAAACACTGTAGAAACACGAGTGTGTTTTGAAATTCAGTAAGCAAATTCAGTTTCCTAACACTGCAGAGCGTCTAGGGTACTATGGCATAATGGTCCTCTAGTGCTTTAAAACAGTGGAGACACTAGTGTATTTTGGAATTCAGAAAGCGAAAAGAGATGTCTATCACTATAGAGTGTCTAGGGCATAAAGGGTACTCAAGAGCTTTAAAACACTGTAGAAACACTAGTGTATTTTGGAATTTAGAAAGCAAATACGAGTAGATCTTGCTATCACTGTAGATTCTCTAGTGCATAAAGGGTACTCGAGAGCTTTAAAACACTGTAGAAACACTAGTGTATTTTGGAATTTAGAAAGCAAATAGATCTTGCTATCACTGTAGATTCTCTAGTGCATAAAGGGTACTCAAGAGCTTTCAAACACTGTAGAAACACTAGTGTATTTTGGAATTTAGAAAGCAAATAGATCTTGCTATCACTGTAGATTCTCTAGTGCATAAAGGGTACTCGAGAGCTTTAAAACACTGTAGACACACTGGTGTATTTTGGAATTCAGAAAGGAAATGGAGCTTCCTATTACAGTATATTCTCTAGGATACGAGGGCATAATGGTTCTCTTGAGCTTTAAAACCCTGTAGACACACTAGTGTACTTTGGAATTCTGAAAGGAAATGGAGCTTCCTATTACAGTATATTCTCTAGGATACGAGGGCATAATGGTTCTCTTGAGCTTTAAAACCCTGTAGACACACTAGTGTACTTTGGAATTTGGAAAGCGAATAGTGATACCTATCACTATAGAGTATCTAGGGTAATAGGGCATAATGGTTCTCTAGAGATTTAAAATCCTGTAGACACACTAGTGTATTTTGGAATTTGGAAAGCGAATAGAGATACCTATCACTATAGAGTATCTAGGGTAATAGGGCATAATGGTTCTCTTGAGCTTTAAAACCCTGTAGACACACTAGTGTACTTTGGAATTTGGAAAGCGAATAGTGATACCTATCACTATAGAGTATCTAGGGTAATAGGGCATAATGGTTCTCTAGAGATTTAAAATCCTGTAGACACACTAGTGTACTTTGGAATTTGGAAAGCGAATAGTGATACCTATCACTATAGAGTATCTAGGGTAATAGGGCATAATGGTTCTCTAGAGCTTTAAAACACTGTAGACACACTAGTGTATTTTGGAATTTGGAAAGCGAATAGAGATACCTATCACTATAGAGTATCTAGGGTAATAGGGCATAATGGTTCTCTAGAGATTTAAAACCCTGTAGACACACTAGTGTACTTTGGAATTTGGAAAGCGAATAGAGATACCTATCACTATAGAGTATCAAGGGTAATAGGGCATAATGGTTCTCTAGAGATTTAAAACCCTGTAGACACACTAGTGTATTTTGGAATTTGGAAAGCGAATAGAGATACCTATCACTATAGAGTATCTAGGGTAATAGGGCATAATGGTTCTCTTGAGCTTTAAAACCCTGTAGACACACTAGTGTACTTTGGAATTTGGAAAGCGAATAGTGATACCTATCACTATAGAGTATCTAGGGTAATAGGGCATAATGGTTCTCTAGAGGTTTAAAACACTGTAGACACACTAGTGTATTTTGGAATTTAGAAAGTAAATATAGTTTCCTGTCTCTGTATATTCTCTAGAGTATTAGGGCATAATGGTTCTCTTGAGCTTTAAAACCCTGTAGACACACTAGTGTACTTTGGAATTTGGAAAGCGAATAGTGATACCTATCACTATAGAGTATCTAGGGTAATAGGGCATAATGGTTCTCTAGAGATTTAAAACCCTGTAGACACACTAGTGTATTTTGGAATTTGGAAAGCGAATAGAGATACCTATCACTATAGAGTATCTAGGGTAATAGGGCATAATGGTTCTCTTGAGCTTTAAAACCCTGTAGACACACTAGTGTACTTTGGAATTTGGAAAGCGAATAGTGATACCTATCACTATAGAGTATCTAGGGTAATAGGGCATAATGGTTCTCTAGAGATTTAAAATCCTGTAGACACACTAGTGTATTTTGGAATTTGGAAAGCGAATAGAGATACCTATCACTATAGAGTATCTAGAGTAATAGGGCATAATGGTTCTCTAGAGATTTATAACGCTGTAGACACACTAGTGTATTTTGGAATTTAGAAAGCAAATAGATCTTGCTATCACTGTAGATTCTCTAGTGCATAAAGGGTACTCGAGAGCTTTAAAACACTGTAGACACACTGGTGTATTTTGGAATTTGGAAAGCGAATAGAGATACCTATCACAGTATAGTATCTTGTGTAATAGGGCATAATGGTTCTCTAGAGATTTAAAACCCTGTAGACACACTAGTGTATTTTGGAATTTGGAAAGCGAATAGAGATACCTATCACTATAGAGTATCTAGGGTAATAGGGCATAATGGTTCTCTAGAGATTTAAAACCCTGTAGACACACTAGTGTATTTTGGAATTTGGAAAGCGAATAGAGATACCTATCACTATAGAGTATCTAGGGTAATAGGGCATAATGGTTCTCTAGAGATTTAAAACCCTGTAGACACACTAGTGTATTTTGGAATTTGGAAAGCGAATAGAGATACCTATCACTATAGAGTATCTAGGGTAATAGGGCATAATGGTTCTCTAGAGATTTAAAACACTGTAGACACACTAGTGTATTTTGGAATTTGGAAAGCGAATAGAGATACCTATCACTATAGAGTATATAGGGTAATAGGGCATAATGGTTCACTAGAGATTTAAAACCCTGTAGACACACTAGTGTATTTTGGAATTTGGAAAGCGAATAGAGATACCTATCACTATAGAGTATCTAGGGTAATAGGGCATAATGGTTCTCTAGAGATTTAAAACCCTGTAGACACACTAGTGTATTTTGGAATTTGGAAAGCGAATAGAGATACCTATCACTATAGAGTATCTAGAGTAATAGGGCATAATGGTTCTCTAGAGATTTATAACGCTGTAGACACACTAGTGTATTTTGGAATTTGGAAAGCGAATAGAAATACCTATCACTATAGAGTATCTAGGGTAATAGGGCATAATGGTTCTCTAGAGATTTAAAACCCTGTAGACACACTAGTGTATTTTGGAATTTGGAAAGCGAATAGAAATACCTATCACTATAGAGTATCTAGGGTAATAGGGCATAATGGTTCTCTAGAGATTTAAAACCCTGTAGACACACTAGTGTATTTTGGAATTTGGAAAGCGAATAGAGATACCTATCACTATAGAGTATCTAGGGTAATAGGGCATAATGGTTCTCTAGAGATTTAAAACCCTGTAGACACACTAGTGTATTTTGGAATTTGGAAAGCGAATAGAGATACCTATCACTATAGAGTATCTAGGGTAATAGGGCATAATGGTTCTCTAGAGATTTAAAACCCTGTAGACACACTAGTGTATTTTGGAATTTGGAAAGCGAATAGAGATACCTATCACTATAGAGTATCAAGGGTAATAGGGCATAATGGTTCTCTAGAGATTTAAAACCCTGTAGACACACTAGTGTATTTTGGAATTTGGAAAGCGAATAGAGATACCTATCACTATAGAGTATCTAGGGTAATAGGGCATAATGGTTCTCTAGAGATTTAAAACCCTGTAGACACACTAGTGTATTTTGGAATTTGGAAAGCGAATAGAGATACCTATCACTATAGAGTATCTAGGGTAATAGGGCATAATGGTTCTCTAGAGATTTAAAACCCTGTAGACACACTAGTGTATTTTGGAATTTGGAAAGCGAATAGAGATACCTATCACTATAGAGTATCTAGGGTAATAGGGCATAATGGTTCTCTAGAGATTTAAAACCCTGTAGACACACTAGTGTATTTTGGAATTTGGAAAGCGAATAGAGATACCTATCACTATAGAGTATCTAGGGTAATAGGGCATAATGGTTCTCTAGAGATTTAAAACCCTGTAGACACACTAGTGTATTTTGGAATTTGGAAAGCGAATAGAGATACCTATCACTATAGAGTATCAAGGGTAATAGGGCATAATGGTTCTCTAGAGATTTAAAACCCTGTAGACACACTAGTGTATTTTGGAATTTGGAAAGCGAATAGAGATACCTATCACTATAGAGTATCTAGGGTAATAGGGCATAATGGTTCTCTAGAGATTTAAAACCCTGTAGACACACTAGTGTATTTTGGAATTTGGAAAGCGAATAGAGATACCTATCACTATAGAGTATCTAGGGTAATAGGGCATAATGGTTCTCTAGAGATTTAAAACCCTGTAGACACACTAGTGTATTTTGGAATTTGGAAAGCGAATAGAGATACCTATCACTATAGAGTATCAAGGGTAATAGGGCATAATGGTTCTCTAGAGATTTAAAACCCTGTAGACACACTAGTGTATTTTGGAATTTGGAAAGCGAATAGAGATACCTATCACTATAGAGTATCTAGGGTAATAGGGCATAATGGTTCTCTAGAGATTTAAAACCCTGTAGACACACTAGTGTATTTTGGAATTTGGAAAGCGAATAGAGATACCTATCACTATAGAGTATCTAGGGTAATAGGGCATAATGGTTCTCTAGAGATTTAAAACCCTGTAGACACACTAGTGTATTTTGGAATTTGGAAAGCGAATAGAGATACCTATCACTATAGAGTATCTAGGGTAATAGGGCATAATGGTTCTCTAGAGATTTAAAACCCTGTAGACACACTAGTGTATTTTGGAATTTGGAAAGCGAATAGAGATACCTATCACTATAGAGTATCAAGGGTAATAGGGCATAATGGTTCTCTAGAGCTTTAAAACACTGTAGACACACTAGTGTATTTTGGAATTTAGAAACAGATAGATTTTACTATCACGGTATGTTCTCTAGGGCATCGTAGGTACTCCAGAGTTTTAAAGTAATGAAGACTTACTAGTGTATTTTGGAATTCAATAAGCGAACATTACTTAGAAAATTTAATTTGGTGCCATGTGTAAATGAAGCTCGCATTTCATTTCGAAAATATTTTGTGATTTTTCATATATTGGAAAAAAGGACACAGCCTTTAAATATAATATTATTATTATTTTTATGTTTTCCATAGTGCAGTTTACCTTCAGTATATGAATTTCTCTCATGCTCCATTATTAATGATATTATATGGTTCTCTATTATTATTTAATAACTTTGAATATTTTGCTATTCAACGAATATTTATTAATTGGGTCGGGTTACTTCATAGGGTTCTAGGGATTTTATTTAATGAGTTTATCACTTTATAAATTCCTATTGTCTGCTGTAAACGATCTCGCTACTCTAGGTTTAACATTTCATATTAAGGTCAACGCTTTACTCATATGGCTAACCTGAGACCTCACATGGTTGTATATATGCCTTTAAAACAACAGAAACAAATGAAAAAAAAGTATTATAAATAGATAAATAAATCTAATAATTTCGTGTGTATATGGTAATAATATGAATAAATATGAAAAAAGAATGATGAAATAGAGCAAATGGATTTTTTTGATATGCAAATTTCAATTCAGCTCAATTCTAAAGATTTTTAAGGTCACAAAGTCCTAGCTGTTTTCGAACAATAATTGCAGTTCTGAAGAATTATATGAACGAAAGAATGGTAACAAGTTTGATCAGTTGAAATATAGTTTTCCATCAAACTAATACGACAAAAGCTACTTTTAAGTGATCCACGTCCAGTTGGATTTTGTATAAGCAGTCCATTCATTTTCTTTCCTACACAGTTTTAATGAATTCGTACAGATGTTTACTCTGGTCATTCTCCGAAACTCATAAATATTTCGTCTTTTAAATATTATATGTTCCGAATATTATTTACACTATTTAATTTAATTTATAGCAGATAGCCCAACCTCTGCACTTTCGTGAGCATTCCAATGTTCACTATATCGTTCAAGTTGTGCCATCACACCACACATCCTTATCCAAGTATCGCACTGATTATTACTGTTTACATCAAATTGGCCATGTAGGGCTTCATTCTCCATGTCTTTCCACACAAGCTCCAACAGATCAAAAGGGCTCCAACAGCCTGTTGGCAGCATAATTCAATTTCTCCTTCCAATATCTTCTTTAATATAAATCGGATTGAAAAAAAGTTGTACTACCAATCTTTTAAACTATTGAAGCCTTTCAATTCTGCAAAGGGCCTATTGGTTTAGCCTAGATTAGTTAGGAATAGGTTCAGATTAATAATGGATAGGTAAGAGACGGGTCTGGAATAAACGCCGTCGCGCAGGGGCTGAGCTAACTAAGCAGATTTCCCACGTGCGTCATCTATTTGCATTTACCTCAAAACGTAAAAGATCAATGAGAACATTATTTGGTATTTAAGCTTCACATAATGTGGTTCATGATATAACAGCTTATTTTTAATATGGCGTGAGTGGGAGTGGGGGTTAACTGAACGCCGAAAACTAATAATTGCTAATATATTGGTTAATAATAAAGATAATGAAAAGAAAACCGCATCATTTATAGAACAATATATCTGCAATAAGATTTGTTCTATACTCTTTTCCGATCCGACGCTTATTAACGGAGATATTTATAATTTTCTAAATCCCCTCCCTCTAAACCCCCTCCCCCTCCGGTCCGATTTCAGTCGTTAACGAACTTGATCTTTATTAGCTCCCTTACTTCAAAACACGTCGGCTCCTTTCGGCTTGATTTTCCCTGGCTTGTAGCGGCTTCTTTCTTCACCATCTCCTCTCCCAATATCCCTTATCCCCTCTTCTTTCGATGCCTCCTATCCCCGAACCCACCCGGTACCACCAGTGGCAGGCTAACCTGCACCCTTGTTCTATTACACCCCGTTCTTTCTGGCAACAACCACTTAAAATGGAACAAAATGCTCAGAAGAAGGGGGACTGCCATAACAGACCAGGCAGGCCAAACCACACAAAAAAGGTCACGCAGGGGCATCCGTAAACTAAGCAGATTTCCCAAGTGAAAATAGAGCATAATTAAAATCTTAGTTGGCGACGTCATCACAAAACAATGTATAAAATTAGAATAAAGTGGTTCGTGATATAACTGTTTATTACTAATATGATATGAGTGGGAGTGGAGGTTTACTAATAGATGAAAACTAAAAACTCCAAATATCTCCGGTAATATTTATGATTGAGAAAATATGTATTAAACAACATTCATAGGTAAGTTAATTTGCAAAAACATTGCTAATGTTGCTAAATATTTCCGTAGCCATTCGTCATGGGAATGGCAACGAAAATATTTAAAATTTTCGTAATTCGCCCCTCTATAGCCCCCCCCCCCTCTTTAGTCCGATTTCTCCTAATAACGAACTTGATCTTTCTTCTGAAACGCTTAAATATAGGGATTGGTGTATCATACAGTTGGTGGGAAATCTGCTTCGTTTACTTGCCTATGCATGTCGGACATTTTGTTATAAGTCAGGCAAATGAAACTATGATGACGGAATTTATTAACTATTACAAGGAATCAAATTACCACTAGTAATGTTAGCAGATTTCAGGAATTGAGGTTGAACTCATGACACAATTTTCGAAAAAGTTCTTCAAATGTCCATCGATCCTACTTAGTAGATGACGAAAATGAGTTCGGTTGAAAATGATGGCACCCTGGCTAGAATAGGGTCGTAACCTGTAGATAACCCGTCCCAATTAGCCTTAGTAGCATAAATTGGAAGTAAATAATAATAAACATAGAACATTAGTGAGAACATATCAGCATGTAGGAAATCTGCATAGTTTACGCAGCCCCTGCGTGACGGACTTCTATTCTGTATCATGAATATTAACCGAGATTCTTAGATTTTTAATTTTCTGTCTTCGATAGACCCCCACTTTAAGTCATCGAACTTTAACATGAATTTGTGGTGTTACATCTCATTTCAAGCCAAACACTGCAGAAGTCGCACGTCACCTGAGAGATGACTTGGAGAGACTTTTTGAACTCCTGAGTAGAGGATAGAACCTGGGTGCCCCCCACCCTAGCTACCTTCCCCTCATGTCTAGAGCCTGGATGCCCCCCACCCTAGCTACCTTCCCCTCATGTCTAGAACCTGGGTGCCCCCCACCCTAGCTACCTTCCCCCTCATGTCTAGAGCCTGGATGCCCCCCACCCTAGCTACCTTCCCCTCATGTCTAGAACCTGGATGCCCCCCACCCTAGCTACGTTCCCCTCATGTCTAGAGCCTGGATGCCCCCCACCCTAGCTACCTTCCCCTCATGTCTAGAGCCTGGGTGCCCCCCACCCTAGCTACCTTCCCCTCATGTCTAGAGCCTGGGTGCCCCCACCCTAGCTACCTTCCCCTCATGTCTAGAGCCTGGGTGCCCCCACCCTAGCTACCTTCCCCTCATGTCTAGAGCCTGGGTGCCCCCCACCCTAGCTACCTTCCCCTCATGTCTAGAGCCTGGGTGCCCCCACCCTAGCTACCTTCCCCTCATGTCTAGAACCTGGGTGCCCCCACCCTAGCTACCTTCCCCTCATGTCTAGAGCCTGGGTGCCCCCACCCTAGCTACCTTCCCCTCATGTCTAGAGCCTGGGTGCCCCCACCCTAGCTACCTTCCCCTCATGTCTAGAGCCTGGGTGCCCCCCACCCTAGCTACCTTCCCCTCATATCTAGAGCCTGGGTGCCCCCACCCTAGCTACCTTCCCCTCATATCTAGAGCCTGGGTGCCCCCACCCTAGCTACCTTCCCCTCATATCTAGAGCCTGGGTGCCCCCACCCTAGCTACCTTCCCCTCATATCTAGAGCCTGGGTGCCCCCCACCCTAGCTACCTTCCCCTCATGTCTAGAGCCTGGGTGCCCCCACCCTAGCTACCTTCCCCTCATGTCTAGAGCCTGGGTGCCCCCACCCTAGCTACCTTCCCCTCATGTCTAGAGCCTGGGTGCCCCCCACCCTAGCTACCTTCCCCTCATGTCTAGAGCCTGGGTGCCCCCCACCCTAGCTACCTTCCCCTCATGTCTAGAGCCTGGGTGCCCCCCACCCTAGCTACCTTCCCCTCATGTCTAGAGCCTGGGTGCCCCCCACCCTAGCTACCTTCCCCTCATATCTAGAGCCTGGGTGCCCCCCACCCTAGCTACCTTCCCCTCATGTCTAGAGCCTGGGTGCCCCCACCCTAGCTACCTTCCCCTCATGTCTAGAGCCTGGGTGCCCCCACCCTAGCTACCTTCCCCTCATGTCTAGAGCCTGGGTGCCCCCCACCCTAGCTACCTTCCCCTCATGTCTAGAGCCTGGGTGCCCCCCACCCTAGCTACCTTCCCCTCATGTCTAGAGCCTGGGTGCCCCCCACCCTAGCTACCTTCCCCTCATGTCTAGAGCCTGGGTGCCCCCCACCCTAGCTACCTTCCCCTCATGTCTAGAGCCTGGGTGCCCCCACCCTAGCTACCTTCCCCTCATGTCTAGAGCCTTCCACCAGTACTGTTTCAACCCTTTTCTGATTCTCCAGTACTGCGCATGACCTTGAGGCATCTGTGAGATCCCGCGCGACTACCTTTGTAAGTAGTGCAGTGGCAGATTTACAGGGAGCTTAAAAGTATAAAAAATAGGGAAATAAATTCAAGCATCTTTGCTTATAGGAAGGAGGGCACCCTGGTTTCCTATGTCCCAAAAAATAAGTCCAAAATTAGAAATATTTTGGCTATATCAAGTATTCATTTTGATGGAGAAATAAATGAGAGAACAGGAGTTAATAACGCGTAAGAGCATAAAATGTCATAGAATGACGTATAATACATGGCACTCAAGCTGGATCTAATCGATTGTGGTAGGAATATCCACATAAAAAAAGTCCCTCACGCAGAGGATGCGTAGACTAAGCAGATTTCCCACGTGGATGTATACAAGAGGTAAATCTACATACTGGTTTCACCACCGTGAATATTAAGTGAATATATATAACGGTAAAGAGTAATCTTTCCTCAAATTCGCAAGTTATTAATCTCTACAACGGAAAGCGTCTGAATTCTAAACAAACAAGTAATATAACATGTCAGAGCTGAATAGATAGAGAAACATATTCTAGACCGGAAAGAATAACAATTAATGAAATATATCTGAAATAGCAAATTAATTTTATTGAAAGCTAATTACTGTAGCTAGCTCTGTAATTTATAATGAATCAGAATCAGTTCTATCTCAATCACTCAAATTTTAGTAATCCATAACGAATAAGGGGGGGAGAGTTTACTGAATTTATTTGCATATATCTCACAAAAAAAAAATTAGACAATATTGACCGTGAGGTATTTCAAATAATCATTGAGAGAGAGAGAGAGAGAGAGAGTTAAAACTGATGGTGGTTGAGCTTCTAAGATTGGCTGTTAACCTCTCCAAGTCTAGACAAATTTGATATCGACTGTTGAGAATCGAATCCCGTTGGCAATATGAATGTTTATTGTATAAACTTCTCTCTGGATCTAGGATGTGTTATCTCTCCAATCAAAATGCGGGGCTCAACTTATTTCAGCAATAGGAAGATGGCGTTATTTCATAAAGTTCACATTTCCTGTTCAGTCTGGCCAGGAAGCTCATTTATCTGAAATTTCCTTTTTCCCCAGCACAATTTCTTTCCTTCATCAAGTTACTGCTCAGCCACCCCTGCAGGCTTGTTTACATTTTATATTATCTATATTCTTCTTATCCTCATTTCTCTGAGATATATGTTCATTTTGAGCAACCTGCCTACAGTTCTATTATTTCAAATTGTTTTAGCAGATTTTCCAGCTATATATATGTGTGTGTGTTTATAATAACGTCTTTATGGTGTATTATTATTATTAATATGGTGTTCGAGAGAATCTCGTTGCTATACGTTGCTATATAATAGCGAGGTTAAGAAGAACAGTCTCCTTACAGCTTTCGCTCTTTTTGGTTAGTGCGCATTTATTAACTGCGAAAACCGGAGTCTAAGTGTAGTCATGAACATCCAATTTGTGTTAATAACGTTTTCATATTTTATTTTATTGATTGAATACATTTGATTGAATTAAACTGCTAAACGCCATTTCATTTCGTCTCGCATCGCTTCCCACATTATAATTGATATTTATTTAAAATTCCCGGCTAGAACGACCTCAAAAGCTCGTTTCCGTTAAGGGTTAAATAGTACTTGACGCGGAACCTCTAACATAAGGTTTTCTACAAAAAAGTAGTAGAGAATTGAAGAAATAAGGTGAAATGAGCCAATTACTGTAATTCACTCCAAACTTATGAAGGAATGTTTGATATAGATACCTCAAGCGCTGCCATAATTTTGCCAATGCATTATTTAAGTGTGCAATTTACAGATATTTAAGGAGACAACAGTAACATACCTGATATCTAGATGTTTTCCCCTTGTAAAAAGAAAAGTAAATATAACTAATACTATTACGATTTTACGTTAAATTTAAAAAAAACTCCATAAGAAGTTTTCATAAGAACTCCAGCTGATACTTTGTATACCTTAATATGACTATTTTCAAGGCTTACGAGCATAAAGTGTCAAGATAAATAAAGAATTTATATATATATATATATATATATATATATATATATATATATATATATGTACAAACGTGTGTATATATAAAATACTCATCAAATCTGCCAGAGAATGGTCAGGAAGAACATGGGCAGTGTAACGGTTGTCATGAGAACGGCACGAAATAGATTTCCCTTTTCCAATCTGGGAAATTCTACTTTCGTGATAAATCACGTACTGCGGGGAAACATTCTCCTAGCAATAAATGCCACCAGCATTAAACATGGTTAACGGAATCGCAAATAGTTTCACGTAATAACTGATTTGCGTGGGAGACCAAAGTATCTTTATTTTATTATAGCAATTTTTATTGATTTTTATACTAGATATGTACTATTTATTTCCTCTGCGAAATAAGAGCGAGCATATATGTGGGCCACAATTGAAATATCTTTTAAAACCGTTAGAGATATCGCAAAACTGCAAAAAGACCAAAGTTGTAGCTCTCATCAAGACCTTTCTGATGCGTTATTTATTAATCCCCAAAAAAATAGTTTCAACTATTAAGCGCTCACTCAAAAGTCGGCGTTTCCTCTTGACCCAACGTTTTTAAAAACTACTCAAAAAATAAAGAACCGTGTGGAATTATTTTTTGTTTCGTTTAGTATTTAGCGATAAAATGGCAGCAAAAGTCGTACAAAGTAATGGAACACTGAAATGTTTTGCTTTTCTAATAATTTCAAAAAATAGGATTTTTATAAGTAACAAAAGTAATCCACTTTGTGTGTATGTGTGTGTGTGTGTGTGTGTGTGTGTGTGTGTGTGTGTGTGTGTGTGTGTGTGTGTGTGTGTGTGTGTGAGTGTGTGTGTGTCTGTTAACGCTCTAGCGCTCACAATTTTTGTTTGGTAGTTACCACACGCGATATTTAAACGTTCTATGTAAAACTAAAGATCAAGTTCGTTAATGGCTAAAATCCGACCAACGGGTGGGGGAGTTTAGGGGGGAGGAATTTGTAATATCTCCATTATTATGCGTCGGATTGAAAAAATGTACAATTATGTTTGTTTTTTTGACTATCTTGATTATTAAACGAGGTATTTGCATTTTTTAGTTTTCGAGTTTCAGTAAACCCCCACTCCTACTCATGCCATATTAATCATTAGCTGTTGTTTTATGAGGCTCATTATTTGAAGCCTAAATGCCAAATTTTGTTCTCATTGAAATACTTAAGGGAAATCAGTTATGGAGGTTTTACTAATGACGGAATTTTCGGGCTGAATCGAACCAGGGGTGGAATTTTGGAAATTTGAAATATCCTCGTTATTATACGTCGGATCAAAACATTGTATGGGATTTATCTTAATGCAACTAGAATTTAGTTTAAATATTGTTATATCAATTCTCTTACATTAATATTATTATTATTTATTAACGTCCACTTTTTGCAACTATGGCTAATTGGGACGGGTTGTCTACAGGTTACTTCCCTTTTCTAGCCAGGGTGGGACTAGGGATTCTACTCTTGTCATATTAGCAGTAAGCTCTTATATCATGAGATCGTATCTTTACTCCAAGCTTAAATACCTAATGTTGATTTCATTGATGTTTACTGTGTGAAATACATGCAAATATGTAGTGCGAAGTTGATATTAATTTTGGGGTCACAAATGGAAAATATTTATTTCTTCTATACCATACTCGATATTTAACTAAAAAATTCAAAGTACCTCAGTTATTATGATTCGCAGAGCAAAATGTTAGAGAAATGTTCAATACTTTTTTCTGGGCTCAAGTATTAAGCGAGTTATTTGTAGTTTCTTGTTTTCTGCAATCAGTAATTCCCCAGGCCCCTCCGCCCCGTTTTCCTAATTGGTTATTTACTTAGAAATGGAGAATAAATGGTTGGGAAGAGATCACAAGTGTGCTATGCTAGAACCTGAGAAATCTGCTTAGTTTACGCAGCCCTAGCGTGACGGACTTTGTCGTTCTTATTCAGTTTTGTTGCCATTCGTTTATGCTATTTGTTTTCAGTAAATGTTTAACGAGTGTCTTTGCAATTTTTGAGTAACATTCTGTAATTTTGGAAGATTACTGAGGCTGCTTTATCAGCAGTTACATTATTCTGATAATTCCGATTTTCGGCACAAATAATTTGATTAATCTCAGAGGGCAGACTTCCTCCTCCAACCAAAGAAGAATATGTGCGCGTGGGAGACCTCTGTTAGCAGATTTCTCTTCAAGGAGATCAGCTATTGAGGTCGTACTAATGACGCGATTTTCGAAACATTTCTTCAAATGTCCATCGATCCTACCCGGGAGATGACGAAAATGAGGTCCGTTCAAAATTATATATATATATCTATATATATATATATATATATATATATATATATATATATATATATTTGTCTGTTGTCGTTCTAGCAGTAGCAATTTTTGTTTTATCGTTACCAAAATCGATATTTAAACAATTTATGTAAATAGACAGATCGAGTTCGTTAATGTCTGAAATGGGACAAATGGGTGGGGAGGGGATTTTCGAAATATCTCCGTTACTATTCGTCGGATCTAAAACTTGTATAGAACCAAACTTCTTGCAAATGAAATTTACTATAAATATTGTTATATACATTTATTCTCTATCTTGAATATTAACCGAGATATTTGCATTTTATTCAGCGTAACGGATGTGATCAGATCGGCTAACTTCGGTTGTAGTCGAGAGTTTCCTGCTAGCTAGTTCGGCCGTTTCAGTAACTGTTCGGTTCTCGTGAAATTTCTCTATTGTAAAACTTCACTTGGGAAATCTGCTTAGTTTACGCAGCCCCTGCGTGACAGACGTTTTTTTCAGTTGTTACCAAACTCGATATAAAAGTGTTTTTTTGTAAAACTAAACTTGATCGTTAACGGCTGTAATCGTACTGAGGCAGGGGGATGGGTTAGAGGAAAGGAATTTCGACAATTCGAAATATCTTCGTTGTGATAAGCCGGATCAAAAAATCATATAAAACCAATGTTACCTTTGAAATTGAAAACCAGTGTTCAACAAATTGAATTACCAATAAACGCTGTCATGAAAATATCCTTTCTATCACGTATGACGAAAATCATTATATCTGATTTCTTTTAAAGGAGGTCTGCTAAAAAATCAAAAATTTGTCGGCATTTTGAGTCGATTCGAAAAATGTTCAAAATCAATCTTACTATATTAAGTTTCTACAACTGGAATGTTTTACTGCTCTTTTCAACTCATGCATTCATATTCCTAAATTATTAAACTCCCGTTACAAAAACTATGAGAAGAATGGCTGAATATAAAATGTTTTAGAGCAAGACTCCAGATAAGCAGCTGGATTGATGGAGCCTGCTTTCATCGGAGCGAAGCGAGATAAGCCCTGCAGTATTCCCTCGAATGCCATCTTATCCAATACCTTCCTCTATCAGACTATAAAGTCCCATTTCCTTTAGTTCCGGCAGCTCTGAATGGCACAATAATGGAATTTTACTATTGAAGCTGATCTCATGTTCAGCTATTCTAGGATAATTTCATAAAATGTCATTGGAAGATAACGAAAATATAATTTTCATACATTTGATATATATATATATATATATATATATATATATATATATATATATATATATATATATATTGTAACGGTCGAGCCTGTGGTTCTCCGCTGTCTCTCTATATCTATGAGATCAGAGTGATTAGTACTAGGCTTTAAACGAGGTAGCAGCACCTGTCAAGGGACAGACAGGACCCCTGTGAGTCCAAGGGTCAATCTCGGAGGACAGGAACTAGTCAGTCGACTCCCAAGACGCAACGAGAGAGTGTTTCTTTAATTATCTAGTCTAAATGTGCTATATCTCTGATTAAATAGTTAAATTAGCTCTTACAGCAGAGATGGTGGAAACGAAAATGCTTGCCATGCAATATATGACCCTGAGAAGTAGCTGGTAAATAGATTAAATTTATATATATATATATATATATATATATATATATATATATAGAGAGAGAGAGAGAGAGAGAGAGAGAGAGAGAGAGAGAGAGAGGGAGAGAGAGAGAGAGGGAGAGAGAGAGAGAGAGAGAGAGAGAGGGAGAGAGAGAGGGAGAGAGAGAGAGAGAGAGAGGGAGAGAGAGGGAGGGAGAGAGAGAGAGGGAGAGAGGGAGGGAGAGAGAGAGAGAGGGAGAGAGAGAGAGCGAGAGAGAGAGGGGGAGAGAGAGAGAGGGAGGGAGAGTGAGAGGGAGGGAGAGAGGGAGAGAGAGAGAGAGAGGGAGAGATCCCTTAATAGAAGTTTTCTAATACTGAACACTTGTCCTCCTCCAGAGTCGCTAAAGATGAAAAAGATCTACAATGACAATATTATATATATATATATATATATCTCAGCTCAGATACCCGGCTTTGCCCGGGAATTCATTTGAGGCTGAATGGTGATGGTATTTTTTAGCAGGCTTTACATTGCACAATATTTTGACATTTACCCGTCCCAGTGTTTAGGATTGATACCCATCTTTGCCGTGGATTTGCTAATAATAGAATTATTTGTTCGATAAGGCTTCACAGTCTTCGATATTTTTATATTTCCCGTCTCTTATACATGTAAATATGGTGAATTTATATTTCAGGCCTCCCTTTTAACCCCCCTCCCGTTCGAACCTAAAAATTTTAATATAACTTATAATCATGAAAAAAATTAATGCTAATTGACATACCGAGTTTTGTTAAGTTCGGTTTAGCCATTAGTGCCCGCTAAAGTTTTAACGTATAACTCATTTATACTTAAGTATACGACAAAAGTGTATATAACAAAAGATTCTCCAAAAAACAAAATAAACAACTTTTGTTATGTTTATATTTGCGGAAAAACCAATAGGAAACGAAATATCGCTATTTTTAATTTCAGGCTTCCCTTATAACCCCCACTCTTGTTCGTCTCAGAGAAAATTAATATAGCCTAAAGTCTAAGTTGGGTTAGTAGTAATATACATACCAAGTTTCATAAAATTCGGTTCAGCCGTTTATGCGTGA
>CM032231.1:9910000-9950000 GCA_019009955.1 Riptortus pedestris
CACACTGAAGTATGACCCGCTACATGTCAAAGGTTGTCCATACCTGGTTTAAGGCGTTGTATGACTTTCCAAAATTGACTTCTATTTTTTACATTTTACAACTTCTTTATGATATTGAATCTGTACTCGACCTTTTTACCTTGCATAACTTTTCTTCAGTAAAATTTATTCAACGGGAAATCTTCTAATGTATTTTTATTGTTGTTATTCCTGATCATTATTCTGTATTTCGTTCTTCCATTTTGTTTTAAACTGGCGACATTAGAGGTCGGAGCAATGGTTTTGATGACATAGGATTTTATTATGGAGTAATTTCTATGCACCATTAAGCCAGATTTTATTAAAGATTCATTCATTGACTCTATGAAGTTATTAGATAAGTCGTCATTATTGTCCGAATGAAAATTAATCCAGCTTGAATTAAGGAAGTTGGTTCGGAAATGCTTAACTTTTTCGGACCCCATATCACATATTCAAGAATTTCGGGTTTTTTATTTTGGCGGATGTTCATAAAAGGAAGAAGGAAAATTGATTTCCCGTCATCTACAAGGAACGATAGACATTTGGGGAAATTATCCGAAAATCGCCTCATGAGTACAACCTCAATAGCTGATTTCCCTTAAGGGAAATTGGCTAACACTAACACATGTCTACTGACTGAATACTGTCTAGCTACAATACCAAAAAGTGGACGTTAATAAACATAATAATAATATGTTATCTGTACATGTCACCCTATACAATGTGATACAATAGCCGTTAAATATTTTTAATTAAATTAATTAAATTGTCATAACAAATTGGGTTATAAAAGGATGTTGTATAATTTTATTTCGAATTTATATAAAGTCTTTTCTTTTAATTAAGAAGAGAATTAATTCTGAGACCTACTCAGAAGGATTGTTTGATTTGAAATTTTCCTTTTGTAAACCCCTTTTCAGTAATGGCTTCCAGAAAAATCGTGTACTGATTTAATGTCTTAATTAAGAGAGGTAAATATTGAAAAGAATTTAGAAATGTTTTAAGTGATAAATACTTAAGCTAACAAAGAAATGACTACTTAAGGGATAATTTATATCAATACTCTTAATGTAAAATTTTAATGAACATTTTAACAAGTATTTAGGACAAACATTTGAAGGAGTAATTAAAAGAGATTAAAAAAGAATGCTTGAAAGAATATTTGAAAGACTAATGAAGCCTTTTTCCTCTCGAGAAAAGAACATTAAAAGAAAAGAATTAATACATTAAGTGTATTCATTATTTCCATAATTACTGAAATAAACTTCGAATAAATGATTACTTTTCCTTGCGTTTCTTGGAAGGCTTCTGGTGGAATTTCTTAGTATATTATGCTCAATACTCAGACAATTTTCCATTATAATTGTTATATTACTTTGACAATACATGCCCGTTGAAAACTGAAGTGTGATTTTTTTTTTTCATTTACAAGCATTTTGTGTACTGGGAAAGGAGGGGGTGAGCCCTGCTTCCATTTTAGAAGATTTCCGTAAGGGGATAGTTCTAATGTCGCCATTTACGAAATTTTCCTCAAATGTCAATCGCTCCTACCGAGTAGATGACGAAAATGAGGTCCGAGGCTATACGAGTATATATAAATGTATTTAATTATTCTATTAGAAGTAAATATATATAAATATCCTTACTTATCTCTTCTCAAAAGATATTCTTTGATCTATAGTTTTACATGAAAATCATTTATATCAAGTTTGGAAACTATCAAATAGTAATTACAACCACTAAAACCGCAATATTATATATATATATATATATATATATATATATATATATATATATATATATATATATATAGATATATATGTCCTCCTTGAAGTAACTTGTTCAGAGAACTTGTTGTTGTAGTTCAGAGAAAGAATTTATTTTATACAAGCCCCGCACAATATAGAACATTACATGTATTAGTAGATTAATAACAAATGGCTTATATATGATTTCTTTTTAAACATATATAAAAAAATAAATAAAAAATATATATTATATTTTTTATTAAATAATAGGATATATTTTTATTATTTCTTTATCTATATTTTTTATATATCTTTAAATTGAAATTGTACATAAGCTATTCGTTATTAATCTACATAAAAATTAGACAGACATAACAATTATTGTTGTTGCGGCTTTACTGCAGAACGGACTTACAGACACTTGCTCTATGACTGCAAACTACTAACGGACCAAAGAAAAGAATTTAAAACGGAAGTAAAACGATGAAGAGACAATTGGCCTGCTGTGGAAAAACTTCTATTTCATAAATACAATACGCAATTGAAAAAATATGCTGAAGAAATGAATTACTGCCTAAATTATTTAAAACTCAATTTAATCATTGAAACCTAAATTTATTTTTCTTTTCTTGATTCTTTCTGTTGTAAATAATTTAATTTTACAAATATTTTATTTTATTCATAGTTAAAAAAATATTATGTATCAAGCAGACGTTATGTACAAATTGTTGTACGTGACGTGTGGCTAATAAACTCCCTTCCTGTAGGGTTACTTCAGGAAGGAAATAAATAAATATATATATACTCGTATATATATATATATATATATATATATATATATATATATATATATATAATTATAATTATTTTAAGTCTCCCCTTCCATTTTTTTTACCTACATGAAAAATAATGCAACAGAATGAGTGGCAAGCTTTCTGAATGAAGTCGAATTAATATGTTATTGGGTTGTTTCGCTTTATCTTTATTATGCGTTCTAATTGTTCATCACTTCGATTGTTTGTCTTTATATATATTATTTTTTTTTGTGTCTCGTTTCCTTCTTCTTTTCTTTTTTGTTATTTTTATTTTATTTAAATTTCAACAACAAATTTATGAAGTATACAAAATCATGATGTATTATGAACATACTTGTTATATACTATAATAGTATGGTACATGTAGTAAATAAACGTGTTTTGTGCATGGGTAATGTGCAAAAGAAAATATAAAAAATATATATTAGTAATATATATATATATCAAATCAAATAACAAGGGGCAGCTTGTTATTTTGAGGGTACTCGTTTGGGTCAGCCTCCTAATCAGCCCACCAGGGTAAAATAAAAATTGTTTTTAAATGCTTTATATATATATATATATATATATATATATATATATATATCTATATATATAGAGAGAGAGAGAGAGAGAGAGAGAGAGAGAGAGAGAGATGGTGTGGCTTTTTTGAGGCTTGTGGTCAATGTCTATGAAAGATTTTCTTTTTTCTTTCTGAGGGCTGTTCACACACAGTACATTACATATGTATTGCACATTACTATACAAATACAGTTTTACAATGTGTTGTTATTGTAACACTGTATTTTATAATATTAATGTGTAATATATATATATATAAAACCTAGTAGCTGTTTTCTGTCGTGAAGAACAGAAACTTCAATCACGCAGAGGCTGCGTTAACTTAGCAGATTTCCCACGTTCGTCACGTATTTACACGTATATGACAATATTTATAAAACATTACATTTGCTATACGATTGGTTCTATACAATTTTACGATCCGACGCATAATAACGGAGATATTAAGAATTTTCGAAAATCCCCCCCCCCGTCCTACTGGTCGGATTTCAACCGTTAATGAACATGATCTTTAGTTTTACATAAAACGTTTAAATATGGAGTTTGGTAAGAATCAAACAAAAATCATGACTGCTAGAGCGTCGGACCTCATTTTCCTCGGAAGGAGCAATGGAGATTTGAGGAAATTATTCAAAATCGCGTCATGAGTACGACCTCAATGTCTGATTTCTGAAAAGGGAAATCACCTAAAATAATAAACTCGAAATATTGGTCTTTATTAACACTGACCACATTGCACAAAAAAAAAAAAAACATAATACAATGAAAACCTGGTCGAAAACATATGTACATATAATTTTGAAAGGACCTCATCTCTTATGTTGGATCGATTTTTCTGTAATTACGCCTTGAGTATAAATGGAATAGCTTATTTCGGTAAAAGGGAACCTTTTATAAATTAAATTTATAATGATAAAGTAAAACAAGTTGTGATTAGTTATTTTTCTTTTGCTCTGTCTGGTTTAGAAGTTCCTTTGATGTGTTCCCAGGGTAGGGAAATGTAATTACTTCTATAATTATAGAAGCTTTAGGGAGTAGGACCCTTCCACCACAGGAGCCACATCAAAACGGCTACTGTACTTAGAGGCTCCGCATCAAACTATTTTAAATAAAAGTCCGTCACCCAGGGGCTGCGTAAACTAAGCAGATTTCCCAGTTGTTGTTATAGCACACTTGTGATCTCATCTCACCTCATGTTCTCTATTCATATGTAAATAACCGTTGAGTAGAAGAGGGGGTTGGGTTATTGAAGACACAGAAAGCAAGAAGGTACAAACAAATACTCGCGTTACGAAGAAACTTATAGAACAATTGGTTCTATATCATCTTCATAAACGAAAATATATATAAAAAAAAAAAAACATTTATAATGCATTCAATTTTGAATAAGATTGGTTCTATAACATTCTTCGATTTGACGCATAATTACGGAGATATTTTAAATTTTCGAATCGCCCTCTCTAAACCCCAGCCTCAGCCAATAACAAATACGATCTTAAGAGTTGCATGAAACGATTAAATATCGAGAATGGTAAAAAATCAACTACACATTTTCTAGTAAAGAACGAAAAATCTTAATTGATGACGTCATCAATAACGTATTTGCATGTATCTCACAAAGTAAATTTAAATGGTGACCATATTTGGTATTTAACCTTGGAATGAAGTGGTTCATGATATAACAGCTTATAGTTAATATAACATGAGTAGGAGTGGGGTTTACTGAAAATCGAAAACTATGAAATCTAAATATTCTAATTATTTCTGTTAATATGCATGATACCGAATATAATATTTATAGAGCATTCAATTTTTAATATAATTGGTTCTATATAATTTTTCTATCCGACCAATAATAACGGAGATATTTAGAAATTTTGAAATCCCCCCTTCTATACCCCCCTCCCACTGGCCTAATGGATTCGAGCCATTAACGAACTTAATTTTTAGTTCTACAAAAAAAGTTTTAATATCGAATTTCGTAACGATCAAATAAAAATTGCACCCACTAGAGCGGAAACAGGGATATATATATACAATTTTGAACGGATCTCATTTTAAACAACTCCTAGGTAGGATCGATGGACATTTGTGGACATTTTTCAAAAATCTGCTAAAAAAATCCTTATTATAAATTAAGAGATAAAATTCCTTATTATAAACCATTATTATAAATTATTCTCTTATTAACGCTTATAAATATAATATTATTGTTATTACAAGACGTAGGTATTTCACAAATTATGCAACGTGTTGCCAATTGAAAATGTAATGAAATTATAAAAATTATTTTAATTCTCTGTTAAAAGTTGTGATAATTTTCATTTTTAATTAATAATGTTCCCTTACCAATTTAATTACGTCATACCCAATATTTAAGACCAAGTTGCTGCATCTTTCTATTTCTGATTTCTTATTTTTTCAATATGTAAGATCATTATTTTTGAATAGAGACTTAATAATAAGACTTGTACGCTAAGTGAAGCTAATCATTGTCGATATATTTTTATCCAATTTTCAGAATTATTGTTTATTTTGAATTCCTTAAAAAAAATGTATTGCTAATTTTTTAATTATGATTATGTGATATACTTAACCAATTCTTCTAGAATTAAAAAAATCATATGTACAAAACCTGAATTTGATATGTTTTCTGAAAGAGTAAAATTCCATTTTTTTTGTATTTTATTGTTGACGATGTTAAAAGAAAACATATATTATTATATAAAAAAAACATTTCATAAATGAAGTATGCTATTATTCCTTTAAAATAATTTTCATTTTTTAAATACTTCTTTAAAGTTTTATAGCTAGAGGTAAATCTCCATTATTAGTTTGAATAATTAATATCTGTGGAAACATTAATAGAACTGTAAATGCAATCAAGATTTAATATTTTAATTAAATCATGAATCCGTCTTAAACTCAGACGGAAGAGTTGGATTTTATATATTTTTAAATATTAGGCCCAGAAATAAATATCGTATCTGTAAGTTCAACACGTAAAAAATTAAAAGGTACAGTAAATATTTTATACTTCCAACGACATATGTCTTGAGTAATGAATTTCGTTTAATTAAAATGATTACTCTAAGGGAGTTGTCTCAATAAGTTGGAAGGAAATTATTTAATGTTGATAGAAAAATTCAAACTAAATATAATTAGTACTAATAAAATGGAATTCAAATAATAATATGATGTAAGTGAGTAATCACGAAGATCCTGAAAAGAAAGAAAAAAAAACAAAAAAAAAAAACGTAAAGTTCATTTGGCCACCCTAATTATTTCGAGTAATATTATAATAGACTTGTCGAGCGCTTAAGTACCTGAAAAATTCTTCTGCAGAACATAAAACCTGTAAAACATTTCAAAATACCTGCAAAATGTCTTCTCGCCTGCATGTTTCATATAACATAGCAATGTAAATTAAGACGCTCTCAAGTCGCAACACAATTTCATTTGAAATAATAAAAAAAGAATTATACTGTTAAAAGAATAATTAATAATATTCAGAAAGTTTGTTTATCAGCAGAAATGGTTGGGTATTTGTACGAAATGATGTTCTCATGAATGTTTCTGTGTTTAAAAGTAATATACTGTATTAAGATGTACATTATATTAATAATTACACAGTTATTTGCTACTTATATTATCTGTCAGAAAACTTAGATGTTTTTTGTAACTGAGTATTAAAGTAATTGACTAAACATCATTTTATATGTGTATATGTTATAAGTTCTTTTCATATTTTTTTTTTTTCAAGTTGTCAAAAACAGTGAGGTGAGAGTTAAATAGGAAAGGTTATTCTGATAGACATATTTGGTCGTAGGTTAAAAGGTCAAGTAAGGGGCACCTCTGCGTTTTGTGGCTTTAATAACAGTTCAGTTGAGCTTTAAGTGATGAAATTTCAAAGAAATAAACAGAAAGAGAGAACCAACCGACAAACATCTGTTTCACAAATGATGTGATACTTTGGTTGAAATTAGAAGCTGCTTATAAAGGGAAATGATTAATTAAGTATTGTGCTGTTGTATTGTAGTATATGTGTATTAGTTTTAATGATATAGTTATGACATATATCTTTATATAGTTAGTTACCTGAGGTTGTGGAGCAGGCAGGTCCTCCTCCTTACCTGTCTCGGACAGCTCTGGCGATAGGGGATGGTCTGACGTCACTATCCCCACCACCTCCCATCTATTGATCAACGCCTACTTGTTGATGTCCGCTATTCATTCTCCAGCGCAAAATTTTGTTTAATATGAAGTAAAGAAGGAAGAACCCCAAAACGAAATGCTAAACCGACAGCTAAATTCTGTAAATCCGAGTTTATATCAACGGGTAATATCTTTTAACCGATGAACTGGAAAAGTTTTGCCAGCAAATATATAGACTTGGGTAGGTCGATGGCGGGCAAATGTATAAACCTCCCCACTTACTGACCTTCCCTCTCGCGGCGCCCAATGTACTTCTCCGATCCCACGAATTCCTCCATTATTGAATTCCTCAATCCAACTCTAATAAAACCATGACGGAATGAAAACTAATATGCTCCAAATATGACCCCTAGAGACAAATATGGGTACCTACTAAATATCTAAGGGCGAATATATTTTACACCTGAATTTGTGATGGCCACCAATGCCATCCATTACTCCATATTTCCGAAGAAAATTAATTCAGATCCAGCCTTCACGCAATTTTTTTTTTTTTTTTAAATTAATAATATTGTTCTCTTTATTACACAAAACAATAAACGTTGATTATTAAAGTTCTTTTGGATTGGAAAATTAAACACATAAGCTTCAGAGTTTTTCTCACGTCACAATTTATTTACAATCCACTACACACACAATCCCATCAATTACTCCATATACCCGAAGAAAATTAATTAAGAATAATATTGTTACGTTTATTACAAAAATAATAAACGTTGATTATTAGTTATGGCTCCACTTCTCAATAGAATGTACTCCCTTCGGGGAAGGCCTATAAAGAGTAAAAAATAAGTTGTTTTATAAATTTAAAGCATGTAAGTAATATTGTTTATTAGTGTATTTGTATTTTGTACCTTATAATCATGTATATATTAATTTTTTTAACTATTATTTTTCACATTACTCTTTATAATAAAGGCTAAATTCATTCATTCGTTAGATTTATGGATTACAAAATTAAACACATACATAAGCTTTAGAGTTTTCTCACGTCACAATTTATTTGACAATGCATTACACACTTGGGAAATTATTCTTAACTAATACACAGAGAATGCACTGATAACTTCACGCCTTATTGCACAGTACAATAACTCACGATGCCGCGAACCACTGAAGATCACAAAACATGGCACTGCACTGATCTTCACAAATAAGAGGGCACTGCGCTGTTCTTCACATAAACACGGCACTACACTTTTCAACACATAAAACACTGTACTTCACTGAAACTGAAATGCACTGTTCACTAAAGCTGCACTGAACGCAGTGTTAATTACTTGAAGAGAACCGAGAACAAACTGACTGTTGGGCGAGCTGAAATGCTTTTATAAACGGTCAGAGAGATCAAAGACAAAGGACCCAGGCTGGGCTAGGTCGGTGTCTTTCATTTACTTCCTACTTCTTAAATACTTGATTAAATCTCTGCAATTTTTCAAGTACACAGTTTTCACAACAATGTCTTTCCCCATTTATTCCATTAATTTATTATTATTAACCCTCCATTAGGCGCGGGTCATTTCCAAACGACTCTAGGGCGGGTCACCTATGAGGTGACGATGGAGAAATATGTTGGTAAAACTGCTTATTAGGGCTAAAATAGAGTTAAACAAATATAAATACTTATCTAAACTAATAGTAAAACTATTTTATTTTAAAAGTTAGCAAAGTAACACATGAATATGTCTTACAACTATCAAAAATATTAAGTAATTCATTTCAGGTAACATGAAGCAATTTATGAATAATGAGTTCTTTAGGTACTACTTACTTAGCTACTAGAAAAAATATAATAAAAAAAGTACAATAAGAATAGTTTAGAACTACGTAATCATTTGATTTCAGGAGGAATAGCAAATACAAGAAAACATTTAAGATAGAAAAGGAAATTAAAACGTTTCATATCGAATCTTTTAGCCATCTAGTTCTACTCAGTTGAGTTTCTTGCCCAACATGGTTTACATAAAGTCTTCTAAATCCATTCTCGCTCCTCTGTATGTGCGAGCTAAGTAAAGAAGGCCTATATAGGCTTTTATTTCTGTGAAGTCCGTCTCTTTGGCATCCCTCTGCCTAGAAAATTCTGGCTCAACGATTTTTATAACTTCGTTTGTGCTGTGCACAATACTACTAATAATCGTCTCATCAAAGAGACAGAACCAGCAGTCAAGTTCATTAGTAGCCTCCTTTGCTTTATTTAGTAGCTTCCTTTCACCCCCGGAAGGTGTGTCAATAAATTTTGTTTTCCTATTTTACGCAAAGGAAAAGGGGGTTTCATCCACTCATAACGGTCAACGATCTTTCTGTTCACACTTCTCAATGCAACATATTTTTCGCGTGACTACTCATCCTCCCCATCACTTTCCGATTCCACGTCACTTTGTTCAGTCTCTGAGTCTATACCCCGTTCTTCCAAGCCGTCTTCAAATTCCGAATCTGTGTCGTTCTGTATGTCGTTCTTCGAAAGGATCCAGTAATGCGTGGTGGTGTCTAGCAATGCCATATTGATTACTCAAATCAAAAATACGTATTTCCTGGTCCATTTTTTCTGAAAAAATCTTTTTAAAAATGCATCGTTAGTCGCGGTCACCTCGGAGGTGAATTCCCTATTTTGTGGGTATTTTTAACTCTTCAAAAACAATCAAGGCACTACAAACGTCAAATGATGAATATGTCTAAGATAAATAGATTAAATATAGAAATAAAAGAAAATGAAATACTTACAATTTTGGTCGCGGTGCACCTGTGGGGTGATTTTAGCACAAGGAACACACTGTGTACAAACTTCGAAGGCCAAACCTATACTGTTTTGAGGAGGAAGGGAAGCTAGAAGCATTGCTGGAGGCGGAAGTCGTTGGGTTCACTCAATCGGAAGCTATTGGAAAAAACCCCTCAAAGATGCACCTGTCAGGACGCCGCGACTAACGGAGGGTTAAATAACTATGCATATATATATATATATATATATATATATATATATATATATATTAGTTATCTGTAGTTTGTTAATTGTTAATAGTCAATTTTGATTTGTTTAACTGACATGGCGGATATCCCTATTTCAGCAGATTTACCTCTAAGAGAGGTAGAGTTAACTACTGAGGTTGCACTCATAATACTATTTTTTTTTAAATTTCTTCACACTCCCAATAATTCTAGGACTTCACAAAAACAGATCCATTCAAAATTATACTATTAATAAACTTATATATTGTTATTATTATCTTTTCCTTACATAAAAACTGGAGGCATGCAAATGCTGATTTAAATCATTTACTATTTCAATGCTCTACTCTTACATCACATAGTGTAAAATTCCTTCATAAATACATAGTGTCTCACAAAGAATATATAAAATTGGTTAGTGTTTTGGATTACAACTGTTAAAATAAACTTAATGATATTTTCTGTTCCTGCTCTAAGTTTTGTGAAAGTTAAGAAGTATTAAACAAAGAATTTTATTATTGTAGTGAGAGAGCTTAAACAACAGTAATAGGTACATTATTTATCATTTACAGCAATAATTTATTGTTATTATTAGTTTGTTACAAATCTTAGAGAAGAGTTATGCTAAATGAATATTTCTGAAAATTCATCTTTTTTTAGAAATTTAAAAAAATATGATTCAATTTATATTTACATTAAAATAGGATTTATTGGATTGAGTATCATAATTATTAATGTTTATATTACATTACTTTTCAATTTATATACGGTTAATGCATATATCAGAAAATATTGTTATTTTTATTTATATATTTCTAATATGTTACATTATATTAACAACCTTATTAATAGTAACTGTCCCAGACTCTTAGCTACTTGTTTGTAAAGATAAGCCAATAAACTATCTATCCTCACTCAAATAATCCGTCAGGAAGACATGTATTTTCAACATGGCCCGTACAATAATAGTAAATCCCATGTATTTGTTTTACATTTTTGGTAATTTTATATAATAATCATTCTTTTAATTAAAAAATATAAAGTAAAAGCTGCGTGACTTCCCAGATTCCCCTGATAAACTATTTTTCTAAATTCCAAGTCCGCTGATTCTTATGCTTGACGTTGCTATCGTATTAAACTATTTTTTTCCGACCCCATGCTTGGTGTTGCAATGGAAATGAACCACATGACATTAAATATAAAGAACATATTTTTATTCAACATCATTTTAGACACAGATATTGGAAGGTTCCACCGGATTTGGAATTTTTAAGAATAACTCTAGCGGTCGCAATTTGGGTTCGATCGTTACAAAACTCAATATTTAATCGTTTTATGTAAAAAGAAACATCATGTTCATTAATGGCTGAAATCGGAGCAGTGAAATTCGAAATTTCACCGTTATTATGCTGGATTGACTTATTAACTTCTACACTTTATTGTTTCCAAATTCATTGAAATTTTTGCGGCGTTATTTCTCAGATTCCTCTGATAATGAAATATATTTCGTAACAATCCGAAAAGAATAGACTGAGAGTATGAGCTGCCTGTGAAATTATTTGCTATACCTGGCGTCGGTAGAGTTTGTAATCAATAAATTAATTTTTACTTTAATGATTTTATTGAAATAAATAAAAATGATACTTTATCCTGTCTAAACCAATACTCTGGTCTATGGATTTCATTATTTATCATCGTTTGGCAAGTTTCTGTACCTTTACGAAACTATACAGGAATAAGTCATTTTTGATACTCTAATGAAATATATCTCGTTACAATCCGAAAAGAATAGACTGAGAGTATGACCTGCCTGTGGAATAATGTGCTAAACCTAGCGTCGGTAGACATATATATATATATATATATATATATATATATATATATATATATATATATATATATATACATATTGTCAGGTAACCTTCCTTATTATTACAGCAAGTTAATATTTAAAATTAATTAATTTTTTTTATTTTTTTTTTACTGGTTCAGCAAAGGGGGCTTTATTTCTTGTACAAAAGGTTATTTACTATTCTTATCCAATGTTTTGCAAATCCATATAAGAGATATCTCTTATTTCTTCTAATTGGAATCCATATTCATTGAGGAGGTTTGTGTGGATTTACAAAAATACCGAGCTAAATTATTGTGTTTTTTAGTTACCTGTCACCCCCCCCTTTTTGCTTTGAGGCTGATATTTTTCAGTTCAATATTCAAGCTATGTTCTTTTCTCATTACAATATAAATGGAGAATAGATGATCTTAGGTCAGTAGCGTGTTTTGCAGGTATTAAATCTGCTTAACTTTCGAGTTAGGCTTTGCAGACATTTATTTAAATAAAAATGCATGAACTTCGAAAAAATTTTCAAATCATTATCTAATCAATAGGGTATCTAGAATGACATATTCCTGTATAGTTTCGTAAAGGTACAGAAACATGCCAAACGAAGATAAATTGTGAAATCCATAGACCGTGGTCAGTTCAAAGTACAGTTATATACTTTCCCTTAAAGAGCATTGGTTTAGACAGGATAAAGTATCATTTTTATTTATTTCAATAAAATCATTAAAGTAAAAATTAATTTATTGATTACAAACTCTAACGACGCTAGGTTTTGCAAATAATTTCACAGGCAGCTCATACTCTCAGTCTTTTCTTTTCGGATTGTTACAAGATATATTTCAACTATCAGAGGAATCTGAGAAATAACGCGTCACAATGTAATGTGACTTTGGAAACAATAAAGTGATAAAAATAAAAGGTAATTTCAGTAGCTGCATATCAATGGTTCTCTATGATTCAGATCGGTCATCCAAATATTGTTAATGAATTACGAAATATTTTTCACTATCAGAGGAATCTGAGTGGTCACGCGTCAAAATGTCATATGAATTTGGAAACAAATTCACAAACAAAACTAAAGTGTAGAAGTTGTTAAGTCAAATCAGCATAATAACGGTGATATTTCGAATTTCACTGCTCTGATTTCGGCCATTAACGAACATGATGCTTCTTTTTACATTAAACGATTAAATATTGAGTTTTGTAACGATCAAACAAAAATTTCGACCGCTAGAGTTATTCTTAAAAATTCCAAGTCCGGTGGAACCTTCCAATAGGTGTGTCTGGATGATGTTGAAAAACAATGCATTGTTTATATTTGAAGTCGAGTGGTTCGTTTTCATGGCAACATCAAACTAGAGGTTGGAAAAAAAATTAGTTTAATACCATAGCAACGTCAAGCATAAGAATCAGCGGACTTGTATTTAAAAAAAAAAAAAGAAGGTTTTATCTAAAACGAACCACTCAATGCAAAATTTCCATTATCAGACTGGTCAATGAGAAGGAACCACCAGATTTCATATTTAAATGTAGGTTTTATCTTGCACCAGGGTGGACGTTGCTATGGAAACGAACCACTGAACTTAGAATGAAACTAAAATTTTAATCAACACCATTATTGACTGGTCAATTGGAAGGAACCTGTGAACTTGGAATTTCAAACGATTTTATTTTACCCAATACTGACGTCGCTATGGAAAGGAACAACACCATTCCAGACTGGTCAATGAGAAGGAACCTCCGGACTTCATGTTTAAAAAAGATTTTGTCTCAAACCATGGCGGGCGTTGTTTTGGAAACGAACCACTCTGCTTAGAAAAATAACTAAAATTCTACAATCTTGACTAGTAAATTGGAATGAACCAGCTTACTTGGAAATTCAAAAACATTTATTTTTTCCCCAATACGGACGTTGCTATGGAAACGAACTACTGTTCATCGAATTTAAACAATACATTTCGACATCATTCCAAACGCAGCTATTGGAAGTAAGCACCGGACTTCAAATTAAAAAAAAAGGTTTTATCTTAAACCATGGCGGACGTTGCTATGGAAACGAATAACGGGACTTCATGTTTAAAAAAGATTTTGTCTCAAACTATGGCGGGCGTTGCTGTGGTATCGAACCACTAGGCTTAGAATGAAAACTAGAATTTTAATCAACACCAATCTTGACTGGTAAATTGGAAGGAGCCAGCGGACTTATAATTTGAAAACGATTTTTTTTTTTACTGAATTCGTACGTTGCTATGGAAACGAACCACTGGTCTACGAATTTAAATGAAATTATTTTTATAGCACCGTTCCAGACAGGGCAATTGGAAGGTACCTCCGGATTTCAAATTTAAAAAATCTGAAAGGGGTTGAATGAACCAAATAGTGTTTACTAGGAACAAGCCAAACCAACGTTTATAAATTTACGGGGACAGGAAATCGCTCACCAAAATAGATTCTAATACTTGACGTTACCATATGGTTAAAGCAATTGAAAGGACTTCAAAAATTTCTGTGTTAAAGAAAACTGCTAATATTATCGGCATTATGACGAATAATCCGGCAGAAATAGTTGAAATTGAGAGTAGTAACGATGGAATTCAGAATCCTCAAAAGAATCAGTGGTGCGAGCAAAGTGAAGATGTGCCAAACTCTGTTCCCCGTTACCTTGTAGTAAAGGTACTAAACGAAGGTAAGACCTTTAATAACTTCAGCCCCTTTGCGATACACAAATGGACTTGGTCTTATTCGAAACAAATCAAAGTTAAAAAAAAATCAAAAAGAAGGTTTTCTTTTATTAGACTGCCCAACTCCACAAATTGCTGCGAAAGTTCTCAAAGCAAATTCCTTTAACGGCTTTAAAATAGTAGTTCAGCCACACAAAAGTATGAACTACTCTAAAGGTATATTTTACTGTGGAGAAATTCGAGATTGTGAAGACAGTGAAATACTTGATGAGTTGAAGGATCAAGGTGTTATAGACATAAGAAGAATGCAGAGAACGAAGAAATCCGCTCTATTTGTGGTAACTTTCAATTCGCCGAATACCCCAGAGCGAATCCACATTGGCTATCTTTCAGTGCCCGTTCGCATTTACATCCCGTCACCGCTCATCTGTTTCAATTGTGGTTTACTGGGGCACCATAAATCATCGTGTAAGAGCCAACCAGTTTGTCGGAAATGCTCAAAAGCGAAGCACGATGACCCTTGCACAGAAACAAAGTGCTGCTTATGTCAAGGCGATCACTTCACCACCGCAAAAACCTGTCCAGTATACGCAAAAGAGTTTGAGATCAAAAAGAAGATGACCATGAATAAAATAAGTTACCACGAAGCTAAAAAACTCTGTTTGAGCGAAAACAATAATTCTTATGCAAATAAGGTTAAAAACAATCAAACGGATTTATTAGCAGTGAATGCACTAACAGAGCTTATAGAAAATATGAACCAGAGATTAATAATGTTAGAAAGTTTTATTATGGCAAAATGCAGTCCTCCAACTGCATCAAGTCCCCAAACTACATCATGTCCTACAACTACGTCAAGTCCTCCAAAAGGAAACGAAACAACAGAACCCCAAATAGTTGAACCCAGCAAAATTAGGGTTAGAACAAAAAAAGGAGCTAAACTAAATGAAATTCCTACACTAGTACTGAAGAAAGAACCTAGTAAAGCGAAGAATAATAAAAACTTAGGAATTCAGAAGAACGAACATCAAGAAAACCTCAGTGGAAAGAAAAGATGAAGTTCTGCGTTATTTAGCCCCAACTTATATTGTTTTTATTTTATTTATTATCATGTATTATCTTTTTTTATTAATATTCGTTTTTATTTTTTACCCCTTACGGTAAATTTTACTCTTTCCCAATTTATTTGTCCTAATTATATTTCTCGAGCTTATAGTTAGATCCCCCTGTTGCCATTATAATTTTACAATTTCAAATTTTTTAGATACACCTCAATGGGAATTATTCAGTGGAATATAAATGGTGTACAAAAACACATTGGAGATTTGAAGCGCTTACTGGAGGACTATCCAGAGGTAGTTGCTATCCAAGAAACACACCTCACACCTGGTAAGGAATTCAGTATACATGGTTACACTACCTATAGAAAAGATTACTTCTTGGGAGGTAGAGCGTGCGGAGGGGTAGCTATATTTGTTAGAGATAACACATATAGCGAACCCATACAGCTGAGAACAACACTGCAAGCAGCAGTAGCAGTCTCAGTTCACGTCCCCTTCCGAGTTACAGTATGCTCCATTTATCTTCCACCAAAGGAACCTCTTGACTTACATGAAATACATAACTTACTGACACAATTACCTACTCCTTTGCTATTTTTAGGAGATGTAAACGCATTAAGCACCATGTGGAACTCTCCTGTAAGTAATAGGAAAGGAATACAGTTACAAAACATTTTTGAACATTTCGATTTAATTACACTTAATTCAAATTCTCCAACACATTTATGCCCTCGGACAGGAACACTGACTAACATTGACATTTCTTTATCTTCTCCCTCTATCTTCACGCGCTTTTCATGGAGAGTTGATCAAGATTCCCATGGAAGTGATCACTTTCCAATACACATTTTAACTAACTCTTCTCACTCACTATTTCACAACATTTCAAGATTCAACACCAAAAAAGCTAATTGGAATACTTATCAGGATTACATTACTGAAAAGCTTAAGTCGGTTAACCCTCAAAGTATTATTGAGCTAACCTCTCTAATGTTAGAAGCAGCTGAGATAAGTATTCCAAAAACTTCACGGACATACAAAAAACCTCCAGTTCCTTGGTGGAATGATGAATGCAGAATTGCTGTAATGAACAGAAAAAGAGCTCTTAATTTATTCCGCCGAAATCCGTCTCACGTAAATCTCGTAGACTACAAAAGGAAAAAATCCAAAGCCCAATGGGTTATTAAGAATAGTAAAAGACAATGCTGGATAGATTTTTTATCTAATATTAATCGACGCTTACCCGCAAAAGAGGTATGGACTAAAATTCACCAAATTACTCATAAAAAATACCGCAAACCAATTACAGGACTAGAATACAATAACAAGATCATTACCGACCAACAGACAATCACTAACATCTTAGGAGAACATTTCAGTAATGTATGCAGCTCCAAAAACTATACAATACAATTTTTCAGACACAAAACACTAACTGAAACAATGACTTGCCCCATTATTCCAACTTACCAACACCCAATAAATGATCCCTTCAGTTTCATAGAACTAAAACTCGCACTATCGACTGTAAAAATGACTTCACCAGGACCCGACCTTATCACATATGATATGATAAAAAATCTACCAGAACAATGCTTACCATTTCTTCTTCACCTATTGAATGAAGTTTACACTAGGGGTACGTACCCTCACACCTGGAATGAAGCTATAGTTATACCAGTTCTAAAATCTGGGAAAAGCAAGAAACTAGTCACAAGCTATCGACCGATTTCATTGACAAATTCCCTTTGCAAAATCACAGAAAAGATGGTCAATAAAAGGCTTTTGTGGTTCTTAGACCATAAAAAACTGCTTTCTCCTTTTCAATGTGCATTTAAACCTGGGCATTCCACTATGCACCATATAGCACGGATGGAAAGCGAAATACGTAATGCATTCCTTGGAAACAAATTAATGTTAGTAATATCCCTCGATCTGGAGAAAGCATATGACTCTGTATGGAGAAGGCTTATTCTCTCTCAGTTGATCGAATGGGGTGTCCAGGGAAACATTATAAGGTTCCTGGATAACTATCTGTCTGAACGATTTTTCAGAGTGAGGGTAGGTACCACTTTATCTGAAGCATTTCTTCAGGAGAATGGAGTGCCTCAGGGAGGTGTGCTGAGCACAACCTTGTTCAATATAGCTGTAAATTCTGTCATAAAGTATATCCCCCAAGAAGTATCTTACTGCCTGTATGCTGATGACCTTATCTTATACATCACTTACTCTTCATTAACATACGCACAAAACATCATACTTCAAAAATGGTGTTCTGTAACTGGGTTTAAGTTATCAATCGAAAAAACAAAGTATACCATTTTCACCCGAAAAAGAAGTTACGAATGCCCACAATTAACACTCCACAACACTATTATAAATAAGACAGACGAACTTACATTTCTTGGACTTACATTTGACAGAAAACTCACATGGGTTCCCCATTTAAAGGGCCTCATTAGTAAATGCAAGAAAAGCTTGGATTTATTAAGGGTACTTAGTAATTCTGCATGGGGAGCTGACAGATGTTCTATGCTATCTTTTTATCGTGCTTATACCAGGTCATTGCTGGATTATGGCTGTATAGCATATTCATCAGCCAGTCCAAATACACTTAAAATGTTAGACACAATACACAACACAGGACTGAGGATAGCAACTGGAGCCTTCAGATCTAGCCCTGTTGATAGTTTATGTGTTGAAGCGGGAGAACCTCCATTGGAATACAGGAGACGTATCATCTGCTTAAAATTTATTTTAAAATGCAAAGCATTAGATGCTCCATGCGTCAATGTATTCTTAAATAACACACTTTACAACAAATACATAGAAAAACACACTAAACATAAACCTCTAGTCGTACGCACTTCAGAAAACACTATTGATTCGAGCATATTACAAACTCAAATACACCATAACAGAAACATAACACTCCCTCCATGGAGAATAAATAACTTAACTATTAATTTAACTTTAACAAAATTTAACAAAAGAAATCCTTTATCTGCCAAATTTTACAGAATAGCTTTTAACTCAATTGTAGCAAATAACCCAAACTCACTTCACACTTTTACTGACGGATCCAAGACTGACTTTGGAACAGCAGCTGCAGCAATTATTAATACTGACATTTACACTACAAAACTCAACAATAATACAAGTATTTACTCAGCTGAGTTACAAGCCATAAATATTGCCCTTTCAAAATTTCACAATGTTCAAAATTCCCAAATTTACTTATTCACAGATTCCTTAAGTTCTTTATTCTCCTTAAAGAATATTTACAGTACTCATCCCATCATAACCCAAATTTTAGAAAACATTATACATCTTCAAAACAACATTACACTAGTATGGCTACCAGGACACCAAAATATTGGACAAAGTACTGAAGTCGATGAACATGCAAAATTAGCTACCCAAAAACTTTACGTAGACACAAATGAACTAACAGTAGACGATTTAATACACTCTGCAATAACTAACGTACTACATGATTGGCAACACAAATGGCTACAAACAGACAATAAACTAAGACAAATTAAATCAACAGTACTCACACGGACTAATAAAATTGCAACATATTCGCGGAGAGAGGAAGTGATTTTAACAAGGCTCCGCATAGGTCACTCCTTTATTACTCATAACTATTTAATGGAAAAAAGGGAGCAGCCCAAATGCAATGTATGCAATTTGATCTGTTTTGATATCATCTCTGTTTTTTGTGTTTTCTCTCTGTGTTTTGATCCTTTTATGTTTTGTAAATCCTTTGTTTGTTTTGTGTTCCTTTTGTGTTCTGTGTTCCTTTTGTGTTTTGTGTTCCTTTTGCGTTTTGTGTTCCTTATCTGTTTTGTTTTCCTTTTGTGCTTTGTGTTCCATTTCTGTTTTGTTTAATTTTGTTAATTTTTTTTGTTTGTATTGTTTTTTTTGTTTTGTTTTTTAAAGTTACAAATCCTTTAGTTTAGAGCAACATCGCCGAAGCTGCGAAGCTCCAATAAATAAATAAATAAATAATACTTGGAAATATATTAAACACAAAAAATGAAGTGGAAAATACAAATTCAACATTTGGATACTAAATTAACAAAACACATCATTTACCAACTGTGAATAGTAATATGACTTTGGTACTACAGAAAGAAACTTTACATACCTTTTATTCAACAACCATTGTACCTAATCTAACTTATGGCATACAGATGTGGTACGACGACAACTGAAAAAAGAGAGATTTCACAAATTTATGGCTAACAAAATAATAAATAAATTAAATAACTATTTAATATATCGCTCTAATCAATTGATTTGTATAGTCCGTCTCCATTTTCAGTATTGACGTCACTACCCAGGTGCTAAGATTGAACATATTTATAATTCGTGTACAACTCCTGAACTGGTCTCATAAAAGAATTGAAACATGTAGATGACAAATAAATGAATGGAAAACATTTCATGTGTTTTTCATCCCTTGCCCTTCGCTTTTTTTTTGTTTTTTTTCAACGGAAACCATTGAAGAAAGAATACTTGTCTTGCTTGACCCCAATGCACTGGGTATTAAATTTATCTGCTTCCATCTCTACTGGAATCCAGATACATTGCAATTTACTCTCCAGCAATGAATTACACATACAAAAGAGAGATGGAAATATAGAAATAACCAATCAAAATAATGGCAGCAACGTTCAGAAATAGAAGGCAAGAAAGTTATTTTCTTGGTTTATTTATACTACGCGCTCCTTTATACTTGATAACTTCATTTTTCATATATAAGTTTTATATCCTCAGTAATAAGGATAATTTACTTCTGGAAATGCAAAGAGATCAAAAGAAGTTCTACCATGGAAAGTCATGCTTGTTCCTAGATATACCTTTGACTGTTAGACCACATCTAAGCCATCTCATATTTTTCCTTTAAACCTGATCCAGTAAGATGCCAGGGGTAACAACCCAACAAGAAATAATTAAATGAGGTAATATAGAAACTTAATATTCCTATAGAAAAAAAAGTTCAAAACTTTAGTAATATCTTAAAGTTACATAAATGCTTTATTAAATCATATTGCTTTCTCAGGCCCTAAAAATAACTATATTTACGCGTGAACGGCTTGACCAATTTCACTAATTCTTTCTTTGTTGTGTTTGTTACTGTTAGGAGAAAGTTTTTATAAAAGAAAAAAATTAAAAAAGTTCAGCAGAACATTAGAAAATTTAAAAAAACTTAACGACCGTATTAACTTTTCCCGTGCCTGAAATAATATCGCAATACTTTGATCCCTATTCGTTTTTCGGCAAAGATGCACATAACAAAAGTTGTTTATTTTGTTATTAAGAGTAACTTTTATTATACATACTTTTGTCTTCTAACTAAGTATAACCGAAATATCCGCTAAAAACTATAGTTGGAGTCAACAATTTGATCTCTATGAAAATAAGGTATATTAAAATTTCCAGGGGTGAGAGGAGTTGGGTTTCTAAGACATGATATGAAAAATGGTCATAATTCATTCCGTATTTGTTTTTCGATAAAAGTGACTCTAACAAAAGTTGTTTATTTTGATATTTAAAGTAACTTTTGTAATATAAACTTTCGTCGTATAACTATTGCAGGAGACCAATTTTATTAGTACTAAGTTTATTGTAGTAAAGTAGAATTTTATTAAAGTTTATTAGATCTAGGCATATTATACAAATGATGTTATGTTTTTAGACTTACATGATAGTTCTAAGTATGACTCGGATTAGTGAGGTTATAAATCTCTGCCCCTCCCCACCCCATCGCATTTGTCATTTATTTTAATTAGAAAATAATTGTTATTTACTTTTCCTAGAAAATAACCTTGTGGTCTATTTACACTAGAAAATAACTTCGTTATTTATTTCCAATAGAAATGTAAACTATACAGCGTTCCAACTATTTATTTTTTATAAGGTATTATTTCAAGAAGTCGTGTAGATTTGCACAACGTGTGACAGCGGAAGCTGCGGGGATTCAATCCCTTTAATTCTGGTATATATTATCTTATTCCCTCCGATATGTCTACGTTATTGAAATAACTATGTCCTATCTGTGAGTTTTAAACTTCACATGGTAATGTCATTGGGGCAAAAGACTCTGCGTTTAAACTCAATATGATGGTTATGACGTGTTATTCAGGAGGCCTTGCTATAAAAATTAAGGGAAATCAGCTGAATCTTGTTATAGGAAGAAACTAGGAAAGAAAATGAATTCACAACCAATAAAATACTTCCTTCCACTAAATAAAATTTTACTTACAGACTACCTATTTACACTAATCGTGAAACTGACTGACCTTGGAGAAACATAGTAATACCTGAAAAGATTTCGACTCACCAAAAATGGCACTTGCCCTATGATAGAGCAAATATAGTGAAACAAAAATAACGTCATTAAAAATTACCCATAGTTAATCACTGATTTAAAAAGTAAAAAGGAAATGCAGGCACCCCTTGCCAAGAGCCTGGGGCCAGGAAGGGGGATCTAGAACGGCCTTGACGATGAGGATCAGCGTGCGAGATCCGGTACCGGGCTATATAAAAGTCTTCCAGCTTGACCAACAAATAGTTAGTTCTCAGTTTTCTTACTAGTGAATAACAGTGCGTTCAGTGCGCATTTATTAAACAGTGCTATTTAGTTTCAGTGCAGTGCAGTGAAGGGCTTAATGGAGCTCAGTGCATTGCCGTGTTTTGTGAAGATCGGTATAGTGCCGTGTTTTGAGAAGATCAGTGGGTTGTCATGTTTTGTGAAGATCAGTGCAGTGCCGTGTTTTGTGAAGATCAGTGCAGTGCCGTGTTTTGAGAAGATCAGTGGGTTGTGTTTTGTGAAGATCAGTGCCGTGCCGTGTTTTGTGAAGATCAGTGCAGTGCCGTGTTTTGAGAAGATCAGTGGGTTGTGTTTTGTGAAGACCAGTGCCGTGTTTTGAGAAGATCAGTGTAGTGCTATGTTTTGAGAAGATCAGTGCAGTGCCGTGTTTTGTGAAGATCATTGCAGTGCCGTGTTTTTTGAAGATCAGTGCAGTGCCGAGTTTTGAGAAGATCAGTGGGTTGTCTTGTTTTGTGAAGATCAGTGCATTGTCGTGTTTTGAGAAGTTCAGTGCAGTGCCGTGTTTTGTGAAAGTTTGTGGAGTGCCGTGTTTTTTTGAGGATCAGTGGAGTACCATGTTTTGAGAAGATCAGTGGGTTGTCGTGTTTTGTGAAGATCAGTGGAGTGCCATGTTTTGAGAAAATTAGTGGAGTGCCATTTTTTTTAATATCAGTGGAGTGCCGTGATTTGTGAGGACCAGTGGAGTGCCATGTTTTGAGAAGATCAGTGGGTTGTCGTGTTTTGTGAAGATCAGTGGAGTGCCATGTTTTGAGAAGATCAGTGCAGTGCCGAGATTGTCTAGAGCCGGATTCCAGAACACTCCCGACCGGCGTCGCTTGCACTATGTTTAACAAAACATAATATTCTTACTATATACAAATTAAATACTACGTACATTATGTATGTTGGCGTCAACAACGGTTCACATATGTTGGCTTATTCATAACGTGCTATGACAAAGAAGGGGGGTTTACTGAAGGCTGAAAATGAGTGCAATCTCAATAGCTGATTTCCCTTAAGAGAAGAGAAATTATATATAAATAAATAATTCCCATGGGTGGAGAAAATAAAATAAATTAAGGATAAAAAATACGTATATTCTAGAAAAACAATTACAAGAAAAGATATTCTCTGTGGTATACATGCCACATATATTAAAATAATAAACAATGAAAGAATGCATGAAATTGTAGGCTCTGCTGAGCTCAGATTACTAAAGAAAGGGACAAATGAGCACATTTAAATCAACTAGAAATAATATTTTAGTTAGAAATTGTCTTACCACTGCACCAATTACACGGAAAAAAGGCAACAAGATATATGAGAGATAGGGATTAAAGGCGAAAGAAACATATCCCAAATAAGAATTTGGGCAATCTCACAGATCTCCAATAATAGATAACTCCATCTTGTTTCGTCAAGGAAGATGGATTCACACAAAGAAGGAGAGATGTTACCTGCGATACAACCGAATACCAAACATCGGGACACTAGTACTCCGAAACAACGGTCGAGAAAACTGGGTCAAAACGTACTCTTCTACAGCTTGCAGAGAATGAAGGTAAAAAGAGTGTTTCATGGGTTACTAAATCGTGAAAACGGCGCCAAATTTAAATTATCAACCCCCAAATTACGTTTGAATTCAAATCATATGAGAAATCCATTTGATTGCCTCTTACATAAATAAGGGCTCAGGTTACTCATGTGAGTTAAGTGTTTACCTTTATCTCACATGGTAAACCTAGAGTCGCCAGTTTGATTCTCGCCTGGTTAAAGGAAATTATTTAGTGACTAAATTCATTAAATAACGTCCTAAAATCCCACCCTGGCTAGAAAAGGGTGGTAACCTGTAGATAACCCGTCCCAATTAGCCTTAGTTGCAAAAAGTGGGCGTTAATAAATAATAATAATTAATTAATTACATAAATAAGGGGGTATTAATAATAAATAATATTTTAATTAGTAAAAATAACAAACAAATACATTTGCAATGAACCTGAAATTGCATTACATATACGAATCAATTACAACTGACCATATATTTTGTATTTTGAGTAGTGCCTGCATAAAGCTCAGTTAGATTAATACTTATGAGTACTTAAATGTAGTTTTGTATCTGTAATTCAGAGTTTTACTCAATTTGGAGTTAAGTCCCCATAAACTCTGGTATTTTGGTAGATGACACCGATGGATTTTTATATATAATAACAATCACTGCACATAAAGTCGATATAATAAACAATATAACTAAACGATAATTAAATTACGTTTATTAGCCTTTTCTGAATATTTGATCGGCGGGGGCAAATTTCGTCATCGGCTCAGGCTATAAAAGAGCAATGCAGCGAAAGGGTTAAGACAGCCAGATGCCAGATATTGCCAAAGAGAGACCCTTGTTAGTGACATCTCGTTAATCCATCCAGTCTTCAGCCAGCACCTAGACAGCCTGTACAACCTCACACGGCTGATGAGTCTGATCTTAGAGAGACTTCCTTAAATCAGCTAAGTTCTTCCATTGCAATTTAGTTTAACCCTCCGTCGGGCGCGTATATCTCTCAGATACACATTTCTAGAAAAATATTTGCCACACCTCCTAGCATAGAGTGGTGTTGTAGTGCTTCGAAACTTGAAGACTACAGAGACTCATAAGAGTACACTAGCTCATTGGACCATACATTGAACTCAAGTACAGAACAGCATAAAAAAAGTCCCTCCACTACAACGAACAAAGAAAATGATGTGAACCAAACAAAACTGAAAATAAATGTAGGTGTACTAATTACTTTTGTGAGATTTGCAAAAACAAAATTTGTTAACAACATAGTTCCATGCTTTCTCCTAATTGTAATGCAGCTCTGCAAAACAAATAACAATTAAACTGGTATTTTTAAAATTTGTTGATGTTTTTCGTTAAATCTTATCTAAAAGTGATTTCGTGCTACTTATTTTTGATTGAAGTTATATTAAGATATATTTTTATATTGTTCACAAACTGAAATGAAATATGTATAATGAAGGCATGTGCATTTAAACAATTCCTTTTGATATTTGTGTTTTTTAGTTATATTTTAAAAATTATCGTCCACCGTTTCTTTATATTATAATACTTATCAATTTTAAAAATTATTTACTTCTTTCAAACAAATACTTCCTCTTTTATGGTTTCTAATCACACGCTGAACATTTTAGTGCAAAATATATATTAAAAAACTGTATTTCCGTAAAAACGGTTGAGGATGATCTGTGAGATACACGCGCCCGATGGCGGAATATTCTTGACGCGTCCGACCGAGGGTTAAGTAGATATAAATGTCCCCTTTATATCGCTAAAAGGTACCTATCTCATGTCAATTTATATTTATAATTAAATATCACGAGGGAAATCTGCTTAGTTTACCAAGCCGCTGCGTGACGGACTTTTATAAAAACACTAGCTAAGATACCCGGCTTCACTCCGGAAATCATAAGAGGCTGAATGACAATAGTGTTTTCATTTGCTAGGCTTTACTATGTACAATATTTTTACACTTAACCGTCTAAGAGCTGGTACATCAACATGACATAGCCTGTTCTTTGAGAGACTACTAGAAATCAGCTAAAATTTATTGCGCTAATCAATTCAGTTTCATTAGACCTAAGTGTCCCCATAATATTGCTTTAAAAGTGCCAATCTCTCATTCAGAATATTATATATATTATTGGTGATTTTTTTAATTATAAGTATATTTATATTTATTAAAAATTTTGGGCAAAGAATAGATTTTTATTAAATCCCTCCCAAATTCTTTATTAGTGATTTGGTTGTGGGGATTATTATTTTTACTAGTTCCACTGCCTATTGCCGCATCCAGATCGCTACAAATTTTTAACAGAACTAGACGAGTTTACCGACGATATTTATTTATTTATGTTTCAACTCAAAATTTACGATTTTATTTTTCATATATTTATTCTATCCTTCATTTTTAGCAGATTTCCCTTAAGGGAAATCAGCTATTGAGGGCGTACTCATGACGCGATTTTCGAAATTTTTCTTCAAATGCCCATCGATCCTACCCAGGAGAAGACGAAAATGAGGTCCGTTCAAAACTGTATATATATTTGACTGTTACCGCTCTAGCAATTTTTGTCTTATCTTTAACAAACTTGATATATAATCGTTTTATACAAAATGAAAGATCAAGTTCGTTAACGGCTGAAATCGGATCAGGAGGAGGGGGTGGGGGTTTAGAGGGGAAGAATTTCGAAAAATCTTATTATCTCCGTTATTATGCTTGGGATCGAAAAATTGTATAAAACCATTCTTATTGCAAATTTCACGTTCTATAAATGTTGTTATGTACATTTTTTTATTCTTTCAGGATATGAAGCACTTTATTTGAAGCTTAAATGCCAAATATTGTTCTCATCAAACTTTTAAGTTTTGAGATAAATGCAAATACGTGATGCACGTGGGAAATCTGCTTCGTTAACGCAGCCCAGAGGCATGCAGACATGACGGACTTTTTTAACTGGGATTTATTTTCTAATCATTTCTTTTAATTTGAGAGGAAGAGATTGGACCTACGAAAGAGAAGCAGATCCAAATTACACCAAGATTAGGAAACGGATTAAGCAAATACATTTTACCTCGCCAGGAAGAAGTGGAAAAACGAAAAATGTAATGTCGTCAAGTAAAGTAATAACATTGGGAATGAAGTTGAGGGATTAACCTGATGAGGGAATGCAGTTAGGGGAAGATAATATGCATTTGATGAGATATCCTAATGAAGGTGAGATTGGATGTAATCATCAGCACCTGCCCCCCTCGCTCGCCAATCAAATCTCCTCTAGCTACGCTTTGATCTAAATGAAACTCCGCAACCCAGGGTCAGTTTAAAGTTAGCAGATTTCCCATCTACTGCTTCGACACACTGTTGGTCACTTCTCACCGAGTATTTCCTGTCCCGATATCAGCCTTTAGTGTTAAATGAAACTGTTTAATATCGAGTATGGACATCATTTGATCAAATAAACATTTTCGAGTAGGAAAAAAGTCCGTCACGCAGGGGCGGCGTAAACTAAGCAGATATCCCACGGGAAGGTTTACAACAGATACATCTACTCATTCAGTCGATTTACAGGTTAATAATATCTATAATGGAGCGTCTGAATTGCAAACAACCAACGCAGTCATTTTCGCAGCGCTGAATGGATATAATTACTCTAGACAGGAAATATGTACAATTAATGGAATATATCTTAATATAACGTATTAATTTTCTGAAAACTATTTACTAGCTATATTTAGCTAGTGGAGCAATCTGAAATGAATCAGAATAATTTCTATCTCAATCACTCAGATTTTAGTAATCCAAAAACAGGGGGCCTACAGAACTTATATATATAAAGGTTTGTTGAAAACAATATTTGGTATTTATTAAGCTTGTAATGAAGTGTTTCATGATATCACAGTTCATTATTAATATGACACTAGTAGGAGTGGGGGTTTACAGAAAACTATAAAATCCAAACATCTTGGTTAATACTCATTAACGAAAATTATGTATAAAACAAAATTTATAGTAACTTTAATTTTCAATAAGATTGTGTCTATACAATTTTTTGATCCGTCGAATAGTAATGGAGATATTTATAATTTTCGAAATTATTTCTCTCTAAATCCTCCCTCTCTCTTGTCCGATACTAGCCATGAATGAACTTGATTTTTCTTTTCACATATAACGACTAAATATCGAGTTTGGTAACGATTAAACAATAATTTCGACCGCTTGAGTGGTAACAGACAAATATATATATATATATATATATATATATATATATATATATATATAGATATATATATATATATGTAGTTTTTTATATATATACGGACCTCATTTTCGCCATCTCTGATGAAGGATCGATGGACATTTGAAGAAAAAATTCGAAAATCGCGTCATGAGCACGACATCAATTGCTGATTTCTCTTAAGGGTCCGCCACACAGGCATTTCCCACATGCTGTAATGACACATTAGTGATCTCATCTCACCACATATTTTGCATTTCTGTGTAAAAAAGGCAATTAGTAGAAAATGGAATTTAATGGACTGAAAACAAGAAAGTATGAATAACTTGCTAAATCGAAAAAACGTCCGTCAAGCAGGGGCTGCGTAAACTAAGCAGATTTCCCATGTGAAGTTTTACGATAATGAGAAATCTCTCAGTTAATTAAAATCAATTCCCAATTGAAACGGCTTCTGAATTGTAAGAATAATTTATATTTTAATAACTCGAATTTTAGTAGTCCAAGAACTAACGACGGGGGGGGGGTCGGATGAAGAAAACGTATCTGCATAAATCTCCCAAAGTAAAGAAGGTAAGGTAAGGTTAGAAACGACAGGTTAGAAGAAGCTTCCACCTGAGCCGAGAAATGACGAAGATGGCCGACGTAATCTGAACTATACCCGACCACAGAAATGTATATAACAATATTTATAGTAAGTTTAATTTGCAATAAGATTGGTTCTATACAATTTTTCGATCCGACGTATAGTAACGGAGAAATTTCGAATTTTCGAAAATCGCCCCTCTAACGAACTTGATCTTCCTTTTTACATCAACGATTAAATGTCTAGTTTGGTGACGATTAAACAAAAATTGCGACCGCTAGAGTGTTAACAGACAAATATATATATATATATATATATATATATATATATATATATATATATATATAGTTTTGAACGGACCTCATTTTCGTCATCTCCTGGGTAGGATCGATGGACATTTGAAGAAATTTTTCGAAAATCGCGTCATGAGTACGACCTCAATAGCTGATTTCCCTTAAGGGAAATCAGCTAAAATACATAGAACAACAATTGTGGACCATCAACAGTTTAGAATATTGGCTCTATATTATTTTACGATCCTGTTCATAATGAGGTAGATATTTTCAATTTTCGAATCCCCCTCCACTAACTCCACCTCCTATTCCAGGGCCGATTTCAGCCAATAACCAGTATGCTTTTTAGTTGTACCCGAAACGGCTAAATATCGAACATTATCATTTCCAAGCCAGTCAAAAGTTGTAATGAGTTAGTTTAGCGTTAGCCGGTAGTTATTATAAATCTTTTATACGAGTTAGGTTGTTTACGTTTTCAGACCATTAAACGAAATAATAAACGAAAGACGCCAACTAACGGAGAGACTCACATATGCCAGCAGACAAAGCGACGAAGAACATAGGTATCCATGTTCTAATTCCATTATCTGATATTATTATTGCTCATACCCATATATTTGTGGAAACATTAAAATGTACCAGGGCTCACTCACAAGCCCCCACACAACACCGTGAAACACACTCAAACGTAAACAACCTAATACGTATAACGAACAACGAACTACTTACATGAAAACACACACACACACACACACACACACACAACATATACATACATACAACAACAAAACAGTCTGCCTCCCAGGGGCTGAGTGAACTAAGCAGATTTCCTTCGTTAAGTTTAGTAATAGATAAATCTACATACTGGTAACACAACAGCACCATGAATAAATACAAACGGAAATAAAAAATGTTTCAGTCAATTTCAATGACCTGCCGACGGGAAGCGTTTGAAATGTAAACAAACAGGTCTGCCAGCCTCACACCGGAAAGAAAAACAATTACTGAAATTGGACAGAGGAAAAGACGTATTAAAAAAGACGTCCAATTCTTCAAAAAAAAAATTATTTCAGCGCTAAGCGCTTTCGAAGACCATTGTCTCCATCTTCAGAACTACTTGCATGCGCACAAAGGGAAAGACAGATAGTGAATCCCTTGCCGCTAGGGAGACACTTTTTTTCTTTCAAAGTACACAATATTCTTCACTTCCAACAACACTGCTGTGAAATTACTGAAATATATCAGAATACATATAACATATTAATTTTAATGAAACCATTTACTGTATCTCGTACTGTAATTAATAATGAGACGGAATAATAGTTATCTCAATCAATCCAATTTTAGTAGTCCAAGACATTAAGATGGGCGGGGGGCACCAGGACCTATTTGCATGTATCTTGTATAATAAAGATCTCTTGAATACTATATTTGGTATGTAAGCTTCAAATAATGTGGTTTATTATATAATAGAGTGTTGTGACATGAATAGAAGCAGGGGGCTTGCTGAAAACTGAAAACTGAAAAATGAAAATATCTCGGTTATTATTTAAGATATAGAATAACTGTATATAACAATAACTATAGTACACCTAATTTGCAATAATATTGGTTCAATACAATATTTCAATCCGACGTATTTCGAATCCTCCCCTCTAAACCCCCCTCTCCCAGGTCCGATTTCAGCCGTTAACGAACTTGATCTTTCTTTTTACATAAAACGACTAAATATCGAGCTTGGTGAAGATTAAACAATAATTGCGACCGCTAGAGCGGTAACAGACATATATATATATATATATATATATATATATATATATATATATATATATATATATTCGATGGACATTTGAAGATTTTGAAGAAAAATTGCGAAAATCGCGTGATGAGTACGACTTCAATATAGAAATTTGCTAATTTCCCTCGTTCTGAAGGATTCCCATCAGGGACAGCCTCCTAATCTGCCTAAGTGGGTAATATTAAATATATACTTGGCTGTTACAGCTCTAGTGGTCACAATATTTGACGTATCGTTACCAAACTCGATATATAAGCGTTTCATGTAAAACTAAAGATCCATTCCGACGTTAACGTCATAAGTTAAAAAGTCTAAAATAGAATAAATAGTTAAAAACGGTGGTTGTTCCTACATTTTTTCATTTTTGGTTTTTTAATTTTAATTGAACTGTTCGTTTTTTACTATTTATTCTATTTTAGACTTTTTAACTGTAAATATACATTTATTTATTTTAACTATTTATTAAAATTGTGTATATATTCTACTGACAAGTTTTTAATTTTTAATTTTAATCTGTGAAAATAGTTTTTCTTATTTCTGTAAATATTCACTGGGACACTAATTTTTAGGTTGTAATTTAAAATTGTATGTTTTAACTCTTGACCATCGACATGTACATATATTTTCTTAATTTCTCAATTAAATGACATATTGTACAACGTTTTTATGGTATTTGATTGCCAGCAGGGCACTGATGATGGAGCGTATGCTCTGAAAGCGCTCTGTCACAACGAATAAAGAATAGTGAAGGAACGAGGCGTTTTTTCTTACATGAGGTAAATAAGAAATTAGTGCTAAAGGTTTAATTAGATTGGATTTCCAAAGGAATTGATAAAATTAGTCCTTACCATTTCTCGCCTTCCTTCCATGGCTCATCTAATAGTTCAAGAATAATTCTATTTGTTTAATTCCCTTGAATCTACTTGGCCAATTATTAAAACTAATTTCATTTATTCTCTTATTCCAGCCTTAATAAAGTGAAACAACTGTCTAATTATTTCTAAACTATATTACCTCTTGACTTTGATCTCATTTAAGACCCATTATACACCATAAATAGTTGATTTTGTAAGTCTGAAGCGCATGAACCAGTATGATGCCATTATACTTTTATGGGTTTATTTTTATGAGGCCTAAGCTGAAAAGGCCTCCATCGGACAAGCCAATAACTGGCCAAATCCCTTCATAAAACCACTCCATTCTCCTATAATGTAGAGCTAATCCCACCTTTATTCCTCTTCTACGGCCTAACTTAGTTCAGTCTTTTGTGCGTTATTTTATTATTCAAAGTTAATATAAGTTTTTTCTTAAGAGTAACTTGGAAGTAAGAACTTGGAAGATTTCTCCCTTGGTGAAATGGTGTAAACTTGCACTTAATTATTTCCCTGCATTAAGGAGGCTATGTGAATTGAGAGGTATTTATTTCCAGGTTAGCCATGTAGGTTACAAGTCAGAGTTTAAGCAGCTTGGTTATAATTTAGAGCGTAAGCAGCTTGGTTATAATTTAGAGCTTAAGCTGCTATCATTATTGGTTATAATTCAGAGCTTACGCATCTATCATTTACTATTATTTGGTTATAAGTCTGAGATAAAGCAGCTATCATTTACTATTATTTGGTTACAAATCAGAGCTTAAGCAGCTATCATTTACTATTATTTGGTTACAAATCAGAGCTTAAGCAGCTATCATTTACTATTATTTGGTTACAAATCAGAGCTTAAGCAGCTATCATTTACTATTATTTGGTTACAAATCAGAGCTTAAGCATCTATCATTAACTATTATTTGGTTACAAATCAGAGCTTAAGCAGCTATCATTTACTATTATTTGGTTACAAATCAGAGCTTAAGCATCTATCATTTACTATTATTTGGTTACAAATCAGAGCTTAAGCATCTATCATTTACTATTATTTGGTTACAAATCAGAGCTTAAGCATCTATCATTTACTATTATTTGGTTACAAATCAGAGCTTAAGCATCTATCATTAACTATTATTTGGTTACAAATCAGAGCTTAAGCATCTATCATTTACTATTATTTGGTTACAAATCAGAGCTTAAGCATCTATCATTTACTATTATTTGGTTACAAATCAGAGCTTAAGCATCTATCATTTACTATTATTTGGTTACAAATCAGAGCTTAAGCAGCTATCATTTACTATTATTTGGTTACAAATCAGAGCTTAAGCATCTATCATTTACTATTATTTGGTTACAAATCAGAGCTTAAGCATCTATCATTTACTATTATTTGGTTACAAATCAGAGCTTAAGCATCTATCATTTACTATTATTTGGTTACAAATCAGAGCTTAAGCATCTATCATTTACTATTATTTGGTTACAAATCAGAGCTTAAGCATCTATCATTAACTATTATTTGGTTACAAATCAGAGCTTAAGCAGCTATCATTTACTATTATTTGGTTACAAATCAGAGCTTAAGCATCTATCATTTACTATTATTTGGTTACAAATCAGAGCTTAAGCATCTATCATTTACTATTATTTGGTTACAAATCAGAGCTTAAGCATCTATCATTTACTATTATTTGGTTACAAATCAGAGCTTAAGCATCTATCATTTACTATTATTTGGTTACAAATCAGAGCTTAAGCATCTATCATTTACTATTATTTGGTTACAAATCAGAGCTTAAGCATCTATCATTTACTATTATTTGGTTACAAATCAGAGCTTAAGCATCTATCATTTACTATTATTTGGTTACAAATCAGAGCTTAAGCATCTATCATTTACTATTATTTGGTTACAAATCAGAGCTTAAGCATCTATCATTTACTATTATTTGGTTACAAATCAGAGCTTAAGCATCTATCATTTACTATTATTTGGTTACAAATCAGAGCTTAAGCATCTATCATTTACTATTATTTGGTTACAAATCAGAGCTTAAGCATCTATCATTTACTATTATTTGGTTACAAATCAGAGCTTAAGCATCTATCATTTACTATTATTTGGTTACAAATCAGAGCTTAAGCATCTATCATTTACTATTATTTGGTTACAAATCAGAGCTTAAGCATCTATCATTTACTATTATTTGGTTACAAATCAGAGCTTAAGCATCTATCATTTACTATTATTTGGTTACAAATCAGAGCTTAAGCATCTATCATTTACTATTATTTGGTTACAAATCAGAGCTTAAGCATCTATCATTTACTATTATTTGGTTACAAATCAGAGCTTAAGCATCTATCATTTACTATTATTTGGTACAAATCAGATCTTAAGCATCTATCATTTACTATTATTTAGTTTTAGTTCGGAGCTTAAGCATCTATCATTTACTATTATTTGGTTACAAATCAGAGCTTAAGCATCTATCATTTACTATTATTTGGTTACAAATCAGAGCTTAAGCATCTATCATTTACTATTATTTGGTTACAAATCAGAGCTTAAGCATCTATCATTTACTATTATTTGGTTACAAATCAGAGCTTAAGCATCTATCATTTACTATTATTTGGTTACAAATCAGAGCTTAAGCATCTATCATTTACTATTATTTGGATATAGTTCGGAGCTTAAGCATCTATCATTTACTATTATTTGGTTATAAGTCAGAGCTTAAGCAGCTATCATTTACAATTATTTGGTTACAAATCAGAGCTTAAGCATCTATCATTTACTATTATTTGGTTACAAATCAGAGCTTAAGCAGCTATCATTTACTATTATTTGGTTACAAATCAGAGCTTAAGCATCTATCATTTACTATTATTTGTTTACAATTCAGATCTTATGCATCTATCATTTACTATTATTTGGTTACAAATCAGAGCTTAAGCATCTATCATTTACTATTATTTGGTTACAAATCAGAGCTTAAGCAGCTATCATTTACTATTATTTGGTTACAAATCAGAGCTTAAGCATCTATCATTTACTATTATTTGGTTACAAATCAGAGCTTACGCATCTATCATTTACTATTATTTGGTTACAAATCAGAGCTTAAGCATCTATCATTTACTATTATTTGGTTACAAATCAGAGCTTAAGCATCTATCATTTACTATTATTTGGTTACAAATCAGAGATTAAGCAACTATCATTTACTATTATTTGGTTACAAATCAGAGCTTAAGCATCTATCATTTACTATTATTTGGTTACAATTCTGAGCTTAAGCAGCTATCATTTACTATTATTTGGTTACAAATCAGAGCTTAAGCAACTATCATTTACTATTATTTGGTTACAAATCAGAGCTTAAGCATCTTTCATTTACTATTATTTGGTTACAAATCAGAGCTTAAGCATCTATCATTTACTATTATTTGGTTACAAATCAGAGCTTAAGCATCTATCATTTACTATTATTTGGATATAGTTCGGAGCTTAAGCATCTATCATTTACTATTATTTGGTTATAAGTCTGAGATAAAACATCTATCATTTACTATTATTTGGTTATAGTTCGGAGCTTAAGCATCTATCATTTACTATTATTTGGTTACAAATCAGAGCTTAAGCATCTATCATTTACTATTATTTGGTTACAAATCAGAGCTTAAGCATCTATCATTTACTATTATTTGGTTACGTCAGTGCTTAAGCAGCTATCATTTACTATTATTTGGATATAGTTCGGAGCTTAAGCATCTATCATTTACTATTATTTGGTTATAAGTCTGAGATAAAACATCTATCATTTACTATTATTTGGTTACAAATCAGAGATTAAGCAACTATCATTTACTATTATTTGGTTACAAATCAGAGCTTAAGCATCTATCATTTACTATTATTTGGTTACAAATCAGAGCTTAAGCATCTATCATTTACTATTATTTGGTACAAATCAGATCTTAAGCATCTATCATTTACTATTATTTAGTTTTAGTTCGGAGCTTAAGCATCTATCATTTACTATTATTTGGTTACGTCAGTGCTTAAGCAGCTATCATTTACTATTATTTGGATATAGTTCGGAGCTTAAGCATCTATCATTTACTATTATTTGGTTACAAATCAGAGCTTAAGCATCTATCATTTACTATTATTTGGTTACAAATCAGAGCTTAAGCATCTATCATTAACTATTATTTGGTTACAAATCAGAGCTTAAGCATCTATCATTAACTATTATTTGGTTACAAATCAGAGCTTAAGCATCTATCATTTACTATTATTTGGTTACAAATCAGAGATTAAGCAACTATCATTTACTATTATTTGGTTACAAATCAGAGCTTAAGCATCTATCATTTACTATTATTTGGTTACAAATCAGAGCTTAAGCATCTATCATTTACTATTATTTGGTTACAAATCAGAGCTTAAGCATCTATCATTTACTATTATTTGGTTACAAATCAGAGCTTAAGCAGCTATCATTTACTATTATTTGGTTACAAATCAGAGCTTAAGCATCTATCATTTACTATTATTTGGTTACAAATCAGAGCTTAAGCATCTATCATTTACTATTATTTGGTTACAAATCAGAGCTTAAGCAGCTATCATTTACTATTATTTGGTTATAAGTCAGAGCTTAAGCAGCTATCATTTACAATTATTTGGTTACAAATCAGAGCTTAAGCATCTATCATTTACTATTATTTGGTTACAAATCAAAGCTTAAGCAGCTATCATTTACTATTATTTGGTTATAAGTCTGAAATAATGCAACTATCATTTACTATTATTTGGTTAAAAGTCAGAGCTTAAGTAGCTATCAGTATTTGGTTATAATTTAGAGCTTAAGGAGCTATCATTATTTGGTTATAATTTAGAGCTTAAGCAGCTATCATTATTGGTTATAATTCAGTGCTTAAGCATCTATCATTTACTATTATTTGGTTATAAGTCTGAGATAAAACATCTATCATTAACTATTATTTGGTTACAAATCAGAGCTTAAGCATCTATCATTTACTATTATTTGGTTACAAATCAGAGCTTAAGCATCTATCATTTACTATTATTTGGTACAAATCAGATCTTAAGCATCTATCATTTACTATTATTTAGTTTTAGTTCGGAGCTTAAGCATCTATCATTTACTATTATTTGGTTACAAATCAGAGCTTAAGCATCTATCATTTACTATTATTTGGTACAAATCAGATCTTAAGCATCTATCATTTACTATTATTTGGTTACAAATCAGAGCTTAAGCATCTATCATTTACTATTATTTGGTTACAAATCAGAGCTTAAGCATCTATCATTTACTATTATTTGGTTACAAATCAGAGCTTAAGCATCTATCATTTACTATTATTTGGTTACAAATCAGAGCTTAAGCATCTATCATTTACTATTATTTGGTTACAAATCAGAGCTTAAGCATCTATCATTTACTATTATTTGGTTACAAATCAGAGCTTAAGCATCTATCATTTACTATTATTTGGTTACAAATCAGAGCTTAAGCATCTATCATTTACTATTATTTGGTTACAAATCAGAGCTTAAGCATCTATCATTTACTATTATTTGGTTACAAATCAGAGCTTAAGCATCTATCATTTACTATTATTTGGTTACAAATCAGAGCTTAAGCATCTATCATTTACTATTATTTGGTTACAAATCAGAGCTTAAGCATCTATCATTTACTATTATTTGGTTACAAATCAGAGCTTAAGCATCTATCATTAACTATTATTTGGTTACAAATCAGAGCTTAAGCATCTATCATTTACTATTATTTGGTTACAAATCAGAGCTTAAGCATCTATCATTAACTATTATTTGGTTACAAATCAGAGCTTAAGCAGCTATCATTTACTATTATTTGGTTACAAATCAGAGCTTAAGCAGCTATCATTAACTATTATTTGGTTACAAATCAGAGCTTAAGCATCTATCATTAACTATTATTTGGTTACAAATCAGAGCTTAAGCATCTATCATTTACTATTATTTGGTTACAAATCAGAGCTTAAGCATCTATCATTTACTATTATTTGGTTACAAATCAGAGCTTAAGCATCTATCATTTACTATTATTTGGTTACAAATCAGAGCTTAAGCATCTATCATTAACTATTATTTGGTTACAAATCAGAGCTTAAGCAGCTATCATTTACTATTATTTGGTTACGTCAGAGCTTAAGAAGGAGAAAATGCACACGGATGGATGAAGGAAATTTTCAAATTGAAATGAATGAAGTACTGGAACATTTCAATATTGAGGGTGAAAGAGGGAAGAGGATGTTATGAAGAATAGTTGATAACAAAAAGTGTATCAGCATTATTATATGGTATGACAACAAAGTGTTGTCATTAGTGACATGTTCGTTACATTTTATAGAACAGGTATCCCACAAGTATTACATGAAAATTTTCAGCTAATAATTGAATTTGGTGGTAAATAACGCATTGCTATTGTACAAAAGGAACACCCTAAAAAAATTGACTTTAAAACAATTTCGAATAAACATTGCAGAGGTTATTCTGCTTGACCGGCGAGCTAAAAGCGCTAGTGGAACCAGGACCACCAATTGCAGCCAAGAACTGGTGCAGCTCTCATAGCCGCAGCAAGACTTGATGGGATGCACCATTGACATGTATTCACTACAAAAGGAAAGTGTAGACTGTGTCACCAAAATCAAAGGGTTGTTTTATGCCGATAAGGTAATGTGGGACTTTGTAACAAACATGTAAGGCCCTGTTTTCTTGAATGAATGGAAAGTTTAATGATATTTTTGACGGTTTTTTTTTTGTTTACAATGTACTTATTTTTTATTTACAACACGTTTCTTTTATTACATAACAAATTATTTAATTACATTTTTAGAAACTATGTCAGTTTATTAACATAACTTACAGACACCCCCATTGATTTTCGGTGATTGGCCAGAGTGTACTTAAAGACACCACTAAGGTTTTAGTGTAACTGGCCACAGTGTACTTAAAGACACCATGTAATATTTTTGTTCAGAAACAAAAAAAAAGTAAAAGCTTATACAGTCGACTCTCGCTATCACGAAATTCCACGGGACTGCCATTTTTGTTCGTGTTATGTATAGTTCGTCTTAGGCATAGTTCGAGTTATAGAGGTGAACTAAATGAAAATTCGTGTTACAGAGGTAAAAAAATGTCCTTTGATTTATTCCCTACATCTTCTACAAATCTACATAATCTTAATATTTTACGAATATTTAAATGAATTAAAATATGTATATATACATATAAACGGTAAAACACAGAAAACAGAAAATATAATATTAATTCCACTGATTAATAAGTCCTTAATCTTCCTTTGCTTAATACTGAAAAAACACTATGAGTCATAATGTTGATTAAAATAAAAAAAAAAACTTTGCTGTATCCCTTACAGCTTCAAAATTAAACATTTAACTTGGTACAGCAACAGTGCCGATCATATTACTGCAATCCCACTAGTAGTTGAAATAGTCCGTTATCTTCTTCTGTTTAAGACTGTTAGCAACACGTTTGTCAATCATATTCTCGATTGGAACTATTGAAGATAACACGGTGTCTGGTACATCACTGTTTTTTTTCTAAAAAACATACGTAGAGTACGTACTGCAGCTTTGCCTTCTTTATATGTGACGTCTGCTGGTTCTTCATCCTCGTGGTCTTCGTCAGAAATTAGTTCGTGTTACGTATGGTAATTTCTTCGTTTTAGGCAGGTTTTTCCAAGGGGATTAAAAATAATTCGTGATATCGAGGATTTCGTGTTATCGAGGTTCGTGTTAGCGAGAGTCGACATTCTATTTATGAGGAACGCAAAAAATGAGTTTTTAAGAAAAAATTTCATTTCAAGTCATTTTTTGAGTTTCTGGACAATTAAGGGTTAAGCAACTATCATTTACTATTATTTGGTTACAAGTCAGAGATAAAGCAGCTATCATTTACTATTATGGGGGGGAGGGGGTGGTGTTAAGAGGTAATGTATTTTGAAAATTCAAAATATCTCTGTAATTATGAGACGGGTCGAAAAATTGTATAGAACCAACCGTATTGTTAATTTAATTGTCAGTAAATGTATTTATATATGTATGTACTACTATATACATGTTTTCACT
>CM032231.1:9955000-10042500 GCA_019009955.1 Riptortus pedestris
TGAGTAGATAGTTGATTAACAAGTATATATTGTAAAATAAAAATGTATTTAAACATTATCATACATGTACTATCCCATGTGGCAATGGAACATAAAATCAAATAAATAACTCCTCATAGGGTTACTATGAGGAGAATATATATATATATATATATATATATATATATATATATATAAAAGTAAAAATGTAATGAAACCAATATTTGGTATTTAAACTTCTAATGAAATTGAAATGGCTCAGCATATAACAGCTTATTATTAATATGACATGAGTACAAGTGGGGGTTTACATAAAGCAAAAAAACTATAAAATCCCAATATCTCGGTTAATATCCATGATCCAAAAAGCATGTATTGAGCAACATTTATAGATCATTCCATTTTTCAAGAAGATTGGTTAAATATTAAGGGAGATATTTCGAATTTTCGAAATTCTCCCCTCTAATCACACATCCCCACTGGTCCGATTTCAACCATTAACAAACATTACCTTTCTTTTAAAATAAAACGATAAAATATCAAGTTTGGTAACGATCAAACAAAAATTGCGACCGGTATGTATGTATGTAAGTATATAATTTTGAACGGCCCCCATTTTCGTCATCTTCTGGGTAGGATAGAGACATTTGAAGAAATTTTCGAAATTCGGTTCATGAGAACTACATCAATAGTTGATTTCCATTAAAAAAAAAAAAAAAAAAAAAAAAAAAACAAGTAAGCTATGTAAATTTATTCAGTGGGAATCAATGAAGAATGAGGCTGGATAAACAGGGCTAAAATGAGATTAGAAGAATTTTCACAGTGATGATGCGATTTTTCTGTCGGAGCTAGCGGCTTAAGCCTCATCAAATACCATGTTGGAGCAGCACGTGATATTCCTGTTGCTGGAAGGATTTTCCTGCGTCAGACCCCAAATAACTGGATAAATTCAACAAAAGGAAACATCACTGCTATATTGACCCTACCCACTCAAACAATATTCAATAGTTACTCAATTGTAAAGAATTTCTGTTATAGAATTCAAACACCTACAATTTTAGCAGATTTCCCTGAACGGAAATTAGCTATTGAAGTGGAGATTTTCGAAAAATGTTCGTTGGTTTCCTTCTTCAGAGCTACAATGAACGAAAAACAACAAGTGTAAGAACTTTGTTAAAAATAGTGAAACAGATTTTTTTTAACAATAGTCATAAATATCATATATATATATAATTCTAATATTCGTGTGTATGTCAATGAACTCCTCCTAAACGGCTGGACTAATTTGAATGATTTTTTTTTTTTTTGTATGAGTTTGGGTGACGCCCTTGATGGTTTAGATTCACAAATCAGCCCGACAGATGTAGCAAGAGTGGGGGTTGTAAGGGAGGCCTGGATGAAAAATTGGAAATATTTCATTTTCTATTTGTTTTTAGGCAAACGTGAACATAACAAAAGTTGTTTTTGTGTGATTAAAAGTAGCTTTTGTTTTAAACATTTTTCGTATGACAATGTGTGAAGCAAGTAATATGCACAGAAATATTGATATTGTTACGAATTATTACAAACCAGTAATAAAACGTTGTTAATAAGGGTTCTTTTGGATTGCAAAATTAAACACACACAAGTTTCACAGTTTATCACTGCACAATTTATTTCACAATGCACAATACTCTTGGTGAACTATTACTACTCACAGTATTACACTGATAGTGTCACTGTTCTTTAGATTTCACAGTCCAATAATTCACTCGCATTCACTGAACTTCACATAAAACTTCGGCACTGCACTGTCCTTTAATTCGCGGCACTGCACTGCCTTAAACACGGCACTAAACTGTTACTTACAGTCACGGCACAACACTTTATTGCACTACACTAAGTCGCACTGTAACGCTGAACATCCCTCGAAGACCACCGAGCGTCCACTGAACTGTGGGTTATTTTTTTTTTTATTTTTTTTTTATTATTTTTTTTTTTTATCTGAGGCCCATTATACTTATACCACAGCTTTTTGTTAAATGCGCGGGCCGTCAAGCCACGCGAGGTGGTACAGACAGTTCCCCTCCTGCTGAACTGAGAGTTCTATTTTAAGGGGTTTTTGTGGGCTGTTTTGGTTGTGAATGTAGAACTCTTAAGGTAGGTTACCCGGCAACGGGCTGTTGCCGGGTGGGATCTGAACTCTCTGGGTACTGTGAGAGTCCTTATATATACCTGTAGAAGGGCCTAGCCAAGGAAAGGTCCAGAACTTCCTGGAAGGCCTTAATTAGATTCTGCCGGCGGCCCTACTTAGATTGGCCCTAATTAGATCAAACACGCGGCTCTCACTCTCTGTCAATCTTTCACACAACAATATATATATCATCAACAATTCTTTCCAATATGAGCATTATTGAAAAATTGATATTATTTTAAAATAAAGAATAATGAAATGATTATATTATTTGTTTTTCATTTCATACATGTTTTAATATCCTAATCGCTTGAAATATCATGCAGGGAAATGCCTGTCGGGTCCACTAGTATATATATATATATATATATATATATATATATATATATATGTGTGTGTGTGTGTGTGTGTGTGTGTGTGTGTGTGTGTGTGTGTGTGTGTCAGTTAACGCTAGCGGTCGTAATTTTTATTGTATCGTTACCTAGCTCGATATTGATGGTCTACAGTTGTTGATTTACACATTTTGGGTAGCTTAAATATTAAGCGAGTTATTCGTGCTTTCTTTATTTCTGTCTTTAGAAAGTCCCCACTTCTACTTGTCGGATTTTAATTTAGAAATAGAAAATATATTATAGAGATGAGATTACAACTGAGTCATACCAGCAACTGGGAAATCTGCATAGTTTTGACAGCCCCTGCGTGACGGACTTTTAGCAGATTTACCTTAAGGGAAATCAGCTATTGAGGTTGTATTCATGACGGAATTTTCGAAATTTTTCTTCAAATGTCCATCGATCCTACCTAGTAGATGACGAAAATGAGGTCCGTTCAAAACTGTATACACACACACACACATATATATATATATATATATATATATATATATATATATATATATATGTATATATAAAATTGTAACCTCTGTCTGTACATTGATTTTTTTCGCGAAATTTCACGATAACTTTTCGTTTCACATGTCATAGACACCATAACTACATTTGGTTTCTTTCGTGTCTGTTTGTTTGTTTGTTTGTTTATTTGTTTGTTACCTTTTCACGCATAAACGGCTGAACCGAATTTTATGAAACTTGGTATGTATATTACTACTAACCCAACTTAGACTTTAGGCTATATTAATATCCTCTGAGACGAACAGGAGTGGGGGTTATAAGGGAAGCCTGAAATTAAAAATAGCGATATTTCGTTTCCTATTGATTTTTCGGCAATTATGCACATAACAAAAGTTGTTTATTTTGTTATTTGGAGTAACTTTTGTCATATACACTTTTGTCGTATACCTAAGTATAAATGAGTTATACGTTAAAACTTTAGCGGGAGCCAACAATGTTATTGGGCACTAACGGCTGAACCGAACTTAACAAAGCTCGGTATGTCAATTAGCATTAATTCTTCCATAATTATAAGTTATATTAAAATTTTTAGGTTCGAACGGGAGGGGGGTTATAAGGGAGGCCTGAAATAAAAATTCACCATATTTACAAGTATAAGAGACGGGAAATATAAAAATATCGAAGACAGTGAAGCCTTATCGAACAAATATTCTATTATTAGCAAATCCACGGCAACGACGGGTATCAATCCTAAACACTGGGATGGGTAAATGTCAAAATATTGTGCAATGTAAAGCCTGCTAAAAAATACTATCACCATTCAGCCTCAAATGAATTCCCGGGCGAAGCCGGGTATCTGAGCTAGTATATATATATATATATATGTATGTATGTCTGTTACCGCTCTAGCGGTCGCAATTTTTGTTTGATCGTTACCAAACTCGATATTTAGTCGTTTTATGTAAAAAGAAAGATTAAGTTCGTTAACGGCTGAAATCGGACCAGTGGGAGGGGGGGGTTCAGAGGGGAGGTTTTTCGAAAATTCGAAATATCTCCGTTACTATACGGCGGATCGAAAAATTGAACAGAATCAATCTTATTGCAAATTAAATTTACTATAAATATTGTTATATACATTTATTCTCTATCTTGAATATTAACCGAGATATTTGCATTTTTATTATATCTGGGCGGCTAACGGACGGGTGACTTTCCTGCCAAAAGCTAGTTCGTCTGTTTCTTTAACTGCTCGACTCTTGTGAAATTTCTCTATTGTAAAACTTCACGTGGGAAATCTGCTTAGTTTACGCAGCTCCTGTGTGACGGACTTTTTTGAATTTGGCCCAGTACGACAAAACTTTCATTATATATATATATTTTCATTGGCTATTGTTTATTTTTTGAAATCTCTTGGTAAGACATTGTCTATTGATTTTGACTAGGAGACCATTCATTCTCTCGTTTCTCTTGACCAATATTGGTAGATTTTAATGGACTTTGATGATGGTGAAATTGGTTTGGAGGAGTATTGTGGACGAATCTATCCCCAGGATGACTGTGTTTGTTCTACATCCCACTCATGGATTCAATACACGATGGTAAATACATCGTTTGTGCCACACAGTTATTGAAGCTGTATCTATTCTTGATGGTATTATTGATGCAATCTCTATAACTGACAGTGGAATAGGAGCAGCTTGATATTGGTCATGATTTGTTTATTTTCAGTGTTGTAGCTTGTAGTGATACACACAACTTATACATCGTAGATATAAATAACACTTGAGATATATTGGATACTTTTCTCGTAACCCGGCGTTGACGGGCTGAAATAGAAATGGTCTCCCTGGGAAATATAAAGATTGAATACACATAATAAACCACACATAGCAGCTTTTGTCATAATACGCCTCTATCTAATTAACTTTACTCTAATAAAATTCTACTTTACTATAATTAACCCTTAATTGGCCAGGAACTCAAAAAATGACTTGAAATGAATTTTTTTCTTAAAAACACATTATTTGAGTTCCTAATAAATAGAATATATAAGGTTTTACTTAATTTTTTTTTCTGAACAAAAATATTGCAAGGTGTCTTTAAGTACACCTTGACCAGTTACCCTAAAACCTTAGTGGTGTCTTTAAGTAAGTACACTCTGGCCAATCACCGTAAATCAATGGTGGTGTCTGTAAGTTATGTTAATAAACTGAAATAGTTTCTAAAAATGTAATTAAATAATTTATTATGTAATAAAAGAAACGTGTTGTAAATAAAAAATAAGTACATTGTAACCAAAATATAAATCCGTCAAAATATCATTAAACCTTCCATTCATTCAAGAAAACAGGGCCTTTTACGGGTGTTACAAAGTTTCACATTACATTTTCAGCATAAAACAACCGTCTGAGATGGTGAAATATAGTTTTGAACGGACCTCATTTTCGTCATCTACTGGGTAGGATCGATGGAGATTTGAAGAAAAATTTCGAAAATTCCGTCATTAGTACAACCTCAATAGCTGATTTCCCTTAAGGAAAATCTGCTAATACATGATTTGTGAACTTCTATCCATTTTGTATAAAACACAGACGTGGCCTCTGTGGGAGGAAGTCTAAAATGTAATCTGCGAGCTCCAAAGGGGATGAAAGGGATCTTTTATTATGAACATCAGAGTAATCTTAGTACATATTGCATATGGCTGCCTTTAGTCGGCTATTTTAGCCTTTTATAAAGCCTCCCTTAAATCTTTTATTTAATCAAACAAAGGCTTACAATTTTAAATTGCTTCTGGCAGTCCTGCCTTTATTATCGTGTCTTCCCTGAGGGAAATAACCTATTTAAGTTGTTCAAATTTTCTGACAATTGCATTAGTCCACCAATTTTATCTCCTACTCACACACACACATAAATTTATATATATATATATATATATATATAATTGTAACCTTTGTCTGTACATTGATTTTTTTCGCGAAATTTCACGTTAACTTTTCGTTTCACATGTCATAAACACCATAACTGCATTTTGTTTCTTTGGTGTGTGTTTGTTACCTTTTCACGCATAAACGGCTGAACCGAATTTTATGAAACTTGGTATGTATATTACTACTAGCCCATCTTACACTTAAGGCTATATTAATGTTCTCTAAGACAAACAGAAGTGGGGGTTATAAGGGAGGCCTGAAATTAAAAATAGCGATATTTCGTTTCCTATGGGCTTTTCGGCAAATATGCACATAACAAAAGTTATTTACTTTGTTATTTAGAGTAACGTTTCTTATATACACTTTCGTCGTATACCGAAGTATAAATGAGTTATACGCTAACTATTATAGCGGGAGTCAACAATTTTATTTGGCACAAAAGAATCAACCGAACTAATTAAAACTAGGTATGTGTATTAGCATTAACGCTTTCATTATAACACGCCATACCAATATTTCTAGGGACGGGCAGGAGTGGGGGTTGTAAGGACGCCTGAAATTAAAAATAGCGATATTTCGTTTCCTATTGGTTTTTCCGAAAACATGCATATACAAAAGTTGTTTATTCTGTTATTTAGAGTAACTTTTGTTATATTTACTTTTGTTTTACAGCAAAGTATAAACGAGATATTCACTAAAAACTAAAGCGGAAGCCAACTATTTTATTGGGCACTAACGATTGAACCGATTTTAACAAAACTCGGAATGTGAATTAGCATTAATTATTTTATGATTATAAGCTATATTAAAATTTTTTTGTTCGAACGGGAGTGGGAGTTATAAGGGAGGCCTGAAGTAAAAATTTGCGATATTTCATTTTCTATTTGTTTTTCGGCAAACGAGCACATAACAAAAGTTCTTTACTTTGTTATTTTGAGCAACAAAGAAACTTTTGTTTCATTCGCTTTTGCGTAAAATGAAATAAATACGGGATATACGCTAAATCCATAGCGGGAGTCGACGATTTTATTAGTACTTATTTAAGTGTTTTTAATATAGGCATATTATGACAAATAATGTTATGTTTTACTCTTATCTATTTCGATTATTTAGTTCTAAGTATGATTATATAAGATTATAAATCTCCCCCCCCCTCATTTATTTATTTTCCCTAGATAGTAACTTTGTTATTTATTTCTAATAGAAATTAAAACTATAAGAGGTTTTCCATTATTTAATTTGTACAATGTATTATTTAAACAAAATCATGCTGAATTTCCTCAAGGAGTGATAGCGGAAGTAGTAGGGAATCAAACTCTTTGATTTTGGTAATATATTATCGTATTTCAGTTATCTTCATGATATTGAAACAAATGTGTACTATCATAACAATTTAATAGGCTAAATAGGCGGGAGGCTAATAAAGTTAATTGAGTTTACATATTTCCTGTCAAATGCTGGCATTCCGGGAAATGATTTCCACTAAGATCTACTATTACCAATATAACCTTACATACTAAGCTATGCTTAACTATATCTGCTCGGATTGGTTTTAAAAGGAAATATGTTCATTATAGATGATATTTAATTGTAATACATGCTATTCATGATAATGGTTTGAATTATTCAAAAACGGTGAATCAAAAAGTGTAGAGGGATAGATTAGAAACACATTTTCATTTATTCTTCATAACTAAAATTTCTATTCTATTAATACGCAAAATTTACCCTTTAGGATTGGCTATTTCGGAAAACATTACGTCGTGGAGTGAAGTGTATTTGTACACATTGAGGTCTTGCAATAAGAATACCATCATTAGTCAGTCAAAGATGATTTCCCGGACATCGCCGGGTACCTTAGCTAGTATATATATATATATATATATATATATATATATATATATATATATATATATATATATAGAATAGAATAGAATTTTATCTTATTTTCCACGGGATTGTTAGCAGGTTCTAAATTATATACATATATTGCACATTACTCTTGTTAAATACAATGATATAGTCTGTTTTATGTTTTTTTTGTACATACCAAGACTAGAATAGCTTAAATGCTAAGGTAGATTTGTTATTTCACTTTTGGTTAGAGAAAGCAAACTGGTTGCAAACTACCTTTAGGTTCACTGTCTGTATGGTCATGGCCTTATATTTGTAAATCACTTAAATTGGCATATCAATGTTTGATTATAATGTTACAATTATTATATTAAAACTATTTTCCTATTATATAGTATTACAGCTATTATCATATTATATGAAAACTATTATCGTATTATATTACAACTGTTATCGTATTGTATTACAGCTATTATCATATTATATGAAAACTATTATCGTATTATATTACAACTGTTATCGTATTGTATTACATTTGTTATCATATTATATTAAAACTATTACCGTATTATATTACAACTATTATCGTATTGTATTACAGCTATTATCGTATTATATTATAACTGTTATCGTATTGTATTACAGCTATTATCATATTATATGAAACCTATTATCGTATTATATTATAACTGTTATCGTATTGTATTACAGCTATTATCATATTATATGAAACCTATTATCGTATATTAATGTTATTACACTATATATTATCGTATTATATTATTATATTATTTATATATATTATCATATTATATGAAACCTATTATCGTATTATATTACAACTGTTATCGTATTGTATTACAGCTATTATCATATTATATGAAAACTATTATCGTATTATATTACAACTGTTATCGTATTGTATTACAGCTATTATCATATTATTAATATTAAAACTATATCGATTATATTTACTGTTATCGTATTGTATTACAGCTATTATCATATTATATTACAACTATTATATTTATTATATTACATTAGTTATCATATTATATTAAAACTATTACCGTATTATATTACAACTATTATCGTATTGTATTACAGCTATTATCGTATTATATGCAAACTATTATCGTATTATATTACAACGGCTATCATATCTTATTACAGCTATTATCATATTATATGAAAACTATTATCGTATTATATTACAACTGTTATCTTATTTTATTACATTTATTATCATATTATATTAAAACTATTATCGTATTATATTACAACTATTATGGTATTGTATTACAGCTATTATCGTATTATATTACAACTGTTATTGTATTGTATTACAGCTATTATCATATTATATGGAAACTATTGTCGTATTATATTACAACTGTTATCGTATTGTTTTACAGCTATTATCATATTATATGAAAACTATTATTTTATTATATTAAACTGTTATCATATTGTATTACAGCTATTATTATATTGTAACTGTAATTTTAACATTATATTAATGTGATATACATTATATATTGTTGTATGTGGGTGCTAGAGTATAATGTGTATATATAAATATTATATTGTACTGAAGTGTGTTTATGATATTATGCTACAATATACGGAGCCCAGCTTATCTATATCTGTTTTGTTTTGTTATATGCGTCCTTATAATGATATATATATATATATATATATATATACTAGCTCAGATACCCGGCTTCGCCCGGGAATTGATTTTATGAATGGTGATGGTATTTTTTTGGCAAGGCTTTACTTTGCACAATATTTTGACATTTACCCATCCCACTGTTTAGGGTTAATACCCGTTGTTGGCATTTGTTAATAATAAAATTAATTTTTGATGTAAGTCTTTACTCTCCTCCAAATTGTTGACTCCCGCTATAATTTTTAGCGTATAACGCCTTTATACTTCAGTATACGACAATAGTGTATATAACAAAAGTTACTCTAAATTACAAAATAAACCACTTTTGTTATAGGCATATTTGCTGAAAAAGCAATATGAAACGAAATATCGCTATTTTTAATTTCAGGCCTCCCTTATAACCCCCACTCCTATTTGTTTTAGAGAATAATAATATAGCCTAAAGTCTAAGTTGGGCTAGTAGTAATATACATACCAAGTTTCATAAAATTCGGTTCAGCCGTTTATGCGTGAAAAGGTAACAAACAAACAAACAAATAAACAAACAAACAAACAAACAAACAGAGACCAAAGAAACAAAATGCAGTTATGGTGTCTATGACATGTGAAACGAAAAGTTATCGTGAAATTTCGCGAAAAAAATCAATGTACAGACAGAGGTTACAATTTTATATATATACTAGCTCAGATACCCGGCTTCGCCCGGGAATTCATCAGTCTGAATGGTGATGGTATTTTTTAGCAGGCTTTACATTGCACAATATTTTGACATTTACCCGTCCCAGTGTTTAGGATTGATACCCGTCGTTGCCGGTGATTTGCTAATAATAGAATTATTTGTTCGATAATTCTTCACAGTCTTCGATATTTTTATATTTCCCGTTTCTTATACATGTAAATATAGTGAATTTTTATTTCAGGCCTCCCTTATAACTCCACTCCCGTTCGAACCTAAACATTTTAATATAACTTATAATCATGGAAGAATTAATGCTAATTGACATACCGAGTTTTGTTAAGTTCGGTTCAGCCGTTAGTGCCCGCTAAAGTTTTAACGTATAACTCATTTATACTTAGGTATACGACAAAAGTGAATATAACAAAAGTTACTCCAAATAACAAAATAAACAACTTATGTTATGTTTATATTTGCGGGAAAACCAATAGGAAACGAAATATCGCTAATTTTAATTTCAGGCTTCCCTTATAACCCCCACTCCTGCCCGTACATAGAAATGTTGGTATGGCTTATTATAATGAAGGCCTCACTGCTAATACACATACCGGGTTTTATATAGTTCGGTTGAGTCTTTTTTGGCAAATAATATTGTTGACTCCCGCTATAATTTTTAGCGTATAACACATTTAAACTTCGGTATACGACAAAAGTGTATATAACAAAAGTTACTCTAAATTACAAAATAAACAACTTTTGTTATGGGCATATTTGCTGAAAAAGGAATAGGAAACGAAATATCGATATTTTTAATTTCAGGCTTCCCTTATAACCCCCACTCCTGTTCGTCTCAGAGAAAATTAATATAGCCTAAAGTCTAAGTTGGGTTAGTAGTAATATACATACCAAGTTTCATAAAATTCGGTTCAGCCGTTTATGCGTGAAAAGGTAACAAACAAACAAACAAACAAACAAACAAACAAACAAACAAACAAACAAACATACACGAAAGAAACAAAATGCAGATATGGTGTCTATGACATGTGAAACGAAAAGTTATCGTGAAATTTCGCGAAAAAAATCAATGTACAGACAGAGGTTACAATTTTATATATATATATAGATATATATTCTAAAAAAAGATCAATTCCTCTTCTTACCACACGCATTCAAAGCCAACAAATAAATAGGGTAACTACATTAAAATATCCGGGAGTAATGTTTGATGAAAAATTAAAATGGAACTCATATATTGACCAACTACAAAACAAACTGCTTAGATTTATACATAATCTCTCGTTAGTTTCAAAACTGAAATGGGGACTCCCATCTCAGGCATTGCATATAATGTATAAAGGAGCTATTTTACCCGCTTTGACATATGGACTAAACATCTGGCATCATGGACTGAACAGACAATACAATTTAAAAAACTACAGAGAGTACAAAGACTGATGGCCCTAAAAATAATAAAAGGTTTTAAAACAGTATCTTATGACGCAGCATGTGTATTAGGTAAATTAATACCAATAGATCTCATTGCAAAGCAGTATCTGCCCGAAGAAATAGAAAGAGATATCCATTATAAGGACTGGCTCCACCCGTCGTTATATCCAAGTATTTGTTTAAACCCATACAATAATGCCGATATATGCATTTATACTGATGGTAGTAAGGATGATACCCAAGTCGGTTGTGCTTTTGTAGTTTTCAAAAGAGATGAACTAATAGAAATACAAAAATTCAGACTTGGAAAACTGTGTACCAATAATCAGGCAGAAAAAATTGCAATCTTAAATAGTAAATAAACACTAGTTGAATATATTATAAACATTGGCCCCACTTGACATATAACATAACTCAAAGGCAAGGTATAGAACCTATCAAAACAAAAAGGCTATTCAAAGAAATAATATATATATATATATATATATATATATATATATATATATATTTATTTCCTTCCTGAAGTAACCCTACAGGAAGGGAGTTTATTAGCCACACGTCCCGTACAATAATTAGTACATAACGTGTGCTTGATACATTTTTTTTTTTAAACTATAATAACATAAAATATTTGTACAATAAAATTATTTACAACAAAGAAAAAGAAAAGAAAAACAAAAACAAATTTTGGATTCAATGCTGAATAATTAATTAATTTAACTGTATTTCAGTTTCAAATAATACAGGAAGTCATACATTTCTTCAGCAAACTGTTTTAATGGTTTATTATGTTTATAAAATAATAGTTTTTCCTCAACAGGCCAATTTTTTTGTCGGCATTTTAGTTGGGTTTTAAAGTTTTCTCTTTGGTCTGTTAGTAGTCTGCAGTCATAGAGCAAGTGTCTGTATGTCTGTTCAGTAGTAAAGTCGCAGTAACAGTTTGGTTGATCTGTTAGGCCAAAACGATTAAAATAAGAATTTGTTGTTCCGTGTCCAGTTAATAATTGTGTCAAGTAAAAGTCAGTTGATATTAATTTTTCTCCTAAGTACACTTTAATGTCTGGAATAAATATCTTTAAATGTTGTCCTTTCATAGTCGTATTCCATTTCTGTTGCCATGTGTTAATTGTGTCAATAAGTAATTGTGTTTTTAAGTGAGATTTTGTTATTTTGTTGTAGCATTCTGGAATTTTGGTATCTTTTGACGCTGATTTTGCAGATAAATCAGCGAGATCGTTTCCCAAAATTCCCGAATGCCCTTTGATCCAGCAAAAGTGTATGTGTATATTATTTTGTTAAGTCTTGTAAGTAACTGTCTGATTATTTCTGTCAAAGGGTCATGAATTGTGCAATTTTGAAGTGATTGTAAAGAATTGTGGCTATCAGTGTAAATGTTGATGTGTGTTGAAGGTTGTTTGTCATCTATGTTACTGTACATCAAAGTAATGTTAATACGTTTTAAATATTTTACTTACATTTCAAAGGAATTAAATTTTGGTAATTCAAATAAAGGGTTAGAACCGTCAATATAAATGATAATGTTGTCATAGCTGTCGGTGGAGACGGTCGTCACTGGCTGATGGTCGAGTACAGCTGGGATTGTGCTATAGATGCGATGGCATCATCTTCAAGCCTGTCGATAGTTGTACTCTACAACTATCGACAGGCTTGAAGATGATGCCATCGCATCTATAGCACAATGCCAGCTGTACTCAACCATCAGCCAGTGACGACCGTCTCCACTGAAAGGTATGACAACAGTATTAAATGAGCCGTTTATTTTGAAAGTGACCTAACTCCGTTTTTCAATTTTTTGCCGGTTACCATGGTTACATGTACAACTTCATGTTATTCATCAGTGAAGCACTTCAGATTGCATATATTCAGAGAAAATAGGATACATTTTTTACACATAAGTTTTCCAAATTAATTGAATAACTGAGCCGTGTAGTTTGAAAGTGGCCCAACTCCATTTATAGTTACATCAAGATATTTACTATTGATAATGTCGGAAAGGAGTGATGAAGGTAATTTCAATTAATTAGTATTTACAAGTTAACCCCATTTTTGGGACAATTGCGTTAGTTCATTAACCTGTACGTTTAATTAATATAAAACTTTAAATTTAATATTTAATATTTAACTATAGAAATTATTTCACCCATGAGGAAGAACAGACTAAGACCACTGAGTTCAGATAGTGAAGAAGAAATAGTAATTAATAATTTAAAAAAAAATCGAATAAGAAAAAGAGTTATAGAACAATATTCGTCGTCAGAGGATGAAGACCCGAATAACAATGGAGAAAAGATTAATGCACCTTATATCCAAAAAGTGCGAAAGATTAAACGGAATTCAGGAAAAAGATATTGCAGTCAAACCGGAAATATTGTTCATGAAAACATCTTCGAAAACAAAGATTGTGATTGTCGGAATGCCTGCACAAAAAATTACAATGAAGAAGAAAGAAAGAATATTTTTGAGAAGTTTTGGGGTTTGGCAGATTTTAACAAACAAAATGTATTACTTCACGAAGCTGTCGAGTGCAAAATTGTGGAACGAAGACGTCCAACAAACGGAAAAGGATCACCAAGAAATTTTAGTTTTAGATATTTGTTAAGTTCTAAAAACGGAAAAATTCCCGTATGTAAAAAATTCTTTTTGGATACTTTTAAAGTAAGCGAAGGACGCTTGAAACGAGTACTGAACTCTGCAAATGTGGGCAATGATATGCGTGGGAGGATGGCTGCATCATCAAGACAATTACCTGAAGAAGCGAAAAAGCAAGTTCAAAACCATATTAAAAGTTTCCCTAATTTTGAATCCCATTATACCAGATCTCATAATCCTAATAGAAGATATCTACATCCAGATCTAACTATCAGGAAAATGTTTAATTTATACGAGCTTTACTGCGAGGAAAATGGAATAAAAGCCGTTAATGAGTGGACTTAATATTTAAAAAAGATTTTGATTTACATTTCCACCAACCGTTATTATTATTTTGCTTTCTCGTTCGACTTACAAAAAGCATTACCGTATCCCAAGCTGACTACCTCAGTAGCTTATTACAAACGCAATATGTAAATTCTAAATTTTGGTATACACAATTTTCATAATAATAATAATGACATGTACGTTTGGGATGAAACTATTGCATCCAGAGGTGCTCAAGAAGTTGTTTCATGGATCTTAAAACATATTAAAAAATTAAGAAGTGAAAAACACATCATAGCTTACAGTGACATGTGCACCGGGCAAAATAGAAACATTAAAGTAGCTTTAATGTGGTTGAAAATTGTCCTAGCTTTGGATAATAATGTAGAAATTATAGATCATAAATTTTTAATATCAGGACATTCGTTTTTACCAAATGATAGAGATCTTGCCGTGGTAGACATGGCATTAAAAAAAATACCTGTACGTTCCCCAAGATTATTAAAAAGTGTCGGAAGGGTAATAATTCTATTCTAAATGAAATGAGACAGGAAGATTTTGTATCGACAAAATTATTAGAAGACGCAATTTTTAAAAGAGTAAAAAATTCTGATGGAGAATACTGGTTAAGAATATGTTGGATGCGTTTTGTCAGAAATGAACCATATAAAATTTTTTATAAGACATCCATGAATGAAAATGAAAATTTTAAAGTTCTGAATTTATTACCACGTCGGGGTAGACCAAAGAGGTTCGAAAATATTGTATTGGCACCATTGTATAAAAATATTAGACAAGTTACAACAGCAAAATTTAAGGACATTATTGACCTATTACGATACATACCACCAGAACATCATGATTTTTTCAAATCCCTTTCACACGCACAAAATGTAGATGAATAGTAAATTGTTTTGTAATAAATTTATGTTTGTAATTTTCTATGTTCTGTAATTAAAAAATGTTTTGAATCGCATAAATTATGTTTCCGAAGTGTTTTCAACATATGCAAAACAAATTCCGTATTCTTTTTTTTCAATTTGAAACATCTTAAATTATGTTGAATGGACTTGGGCACCTTCAAATTTTATAATGAATCTGGCTGTTAATTTTGAAAGTGGCCCAACTCCATTCTTGATAAGAAAACGCACGTTATTTACTTAATAATTGCCACTATTTTAACAGGAACTTTAAATTTAACATCCTTAGATACGCTTAAGCAGTATAACTCCTTAGTATCTTTTAAATTCATTGAAACGCAAAACTTTCAATATCTCGATTTGAAGATAAATGGAGTTAGGCCACTTTCAAAATAAGCGGCTCAAATTTTGATTCATATCTAGAAAATATATCCTTTAAGAGAATTCATTCATTACAATCAATTTCTTTGGTATTAGCTGAAATATCTATTTTCATCTTATCTAAAGAAATTTGATTAATGTGTGGCACATTACACGTTTACGCATTTCACGATTTTTACTCCTATATTGTCTAGATGTTTCACTTTGTGTGTCGGAAGTAGAGCTATCAGATGTCAGTTGATTTATGAATGACACTCGTAAATTTTGAAGTGGCACAGCTTCTTCTTGTAACTTTAATCTGATAGGAACATAGCCTAATAAATCTGTTTGTAAATTCCTTCTACAATCGATATTACTAAAATGTTCTGAACAAAGCCGAGAAGTAACATGGTTAAATTGAGAATCTCCATGTTTGCAAACCTCTACCCACTACTTCTAAGTTTCAATTTTTCTTTTTGGGAACCGAAAATAAGATACAGACACCTGATTTCTGATAGTTGTTGGACCGTAATGACACATCGCATTTATTCGGCTTTCAACAAAAAATTCACTTATAACGATGGAAATTAAAATAATTTACTAAAAGACAACGACAATTGCAAGGCAAACAAAGTTGATCTGTCCGCCGAGCTACGTCATGCGCCAAAGTACCAAAACGTTACGATCTGCGCAACCACAGAATGGCAAGCACCCTCCTGATTTTCGTCATCTTCTGGATAGGATTGATGGACATTTGTTGAAATATTTCAAAAATGGCGTCCTGAATACAACCTCAATAGCTGATTTCCCTTAAGGAGGGGGGGGGCGTTCAATACGCTGACAACTGTTTCAAATGTATTGAAATTGAAGAGCCCTAGCTGTGCTAAATATCTTGATAACACTTGGGAATATTATTTACTTTTGATCATCGAACTGAAGAGATTTGATAAGATCATCAATGGAACTCTCACGTTCCTAATTGAAAATTCGCATACTTTGTACTGAACTGATAGCTAGTGTAAATATTTCATTATATAACTAACTATAAGTGTTTCTTGTTTTTACTTGTATTTTATTGTATTCGGTAAGAGAAACATTATCACGAGTTGCTGATATTCGCTTGCTTGTTAGACATTTCCTCCTAAATGTAGGCCAAGCTGAATATAAAATCGTGAATTCTACTGCCGGACATCTATGTTTAATCCATCGAAACTGCGACTGACGCCGGGTTACCTACAAGAAAGGAAATACAGTAATATTACATGTTCCTTAGCTTATAAATAAGAAAATCGTTTTAAATTTGTGGAAACCTTCATATTCAATTCATATTGTTACTTTCAAATCTACAACAGGGTTCCGGTTCAGTTAAAAAAATCCTGAGCTTAATGGGAATTCAGATATTGTGGTTGTACACATGACGCGATTTTCGAAAAATTTCCTCAAATGGCCATCGATCCTGTACAGTAGATGACGAAAATGAGGTCCGTTCCAAACTATATATATATTTGTCTGTTACCACCCTAGTGGTCACAATTTTTTTTTATTGTTACCAAACTCGATATATAGCGTTTTATAAAAAAAAAAACAACGAAAGATCAAGTTCGTTAACGGTTGAAATCGGGTTGGAAAGGGGGGGTCTAGAAGGAAGGAATTTTGAAAATTCGAAATATCTCCTATACGTCGGATCGAAAAAGTGTATATAACTAATAATATTGAAAATTTAGTTTTCTATAAATGTTGTGATATACACACTTTCTGTATTATGAATATCAATCGAGATATTTGCATTTTTTAGTTTTCAGCCTTTAATCAACCTTACTCATGTCATATTAAACTCTTATATTGTGAAACGAATTGTAACTGCTAAATATTGTTTTCATTGTACTTATTCCGTGTGATATACACGCCAATACGAATGTGTTGGCGTCACCAATTGAGATTTTACGGTCTCAATTCGTAAATGTTTATTTGATCTGTACGATATTCCATATTTAACAGTTTCAGTGAACACTAAAGATGACATTTGTTATTGGCTGAAATCGAACTGGAATGCTGGGGGTTTACAGTGTGGGAAATCGAAAATTCAAAATATCTCCGTTATAATGAGTCGAATCGAAAAATGTTATAGAACCAATCTTGTTAAACTACAGATTCTCTACAATTGTTGTTCTACGCACTTTTTCGTAACTCAAGTATTAAACGAGTTCTTCGTACATTATTGTTTTCAGTCTTGAGTACCCACCCCACCTCGCACTGTCTTCTCGTTGTTTTAGCAGATTTCCCTTAAGGGAAATAAGTTATTGAGGTTGTACTCATGACGCGATTTTTGAATTTTTTTTTCAAATGTCCATCGATCCTACCTAGGAGATGACGAAAATGAGGTTCATTCGAAACTGTATATATGTATATATATATATATATATATATATATATATATATATATATATATATATATATATACGTATATATTTGTATTTTACCGCTCTAGCGGGCGCAATTATTGTTTAATCGCTACCAAACACGATATTTAGTCGCTTCATGTAAAAAGAAAGATCAAGTTCGTTAACGGCTAAAATCGGACCAGGGGGAGGGGGGGGGTTAGAAGGGAGGATTTTCGGAAATTCAAAATATCTCTGTTACTATAGGTCGGATCGAAAAATTGTATAGAATCGATCTTATTGCAAATTAAATGATCTATAAATGTTGTTATGTGCATGCTTGCATTATCTTTAATATTAACCGAGATATTTGCGTCTTTTAGTTTTCGGCCTTCAGTAAACCACCACTCCTGCTTATGTCATATCAACAATAAGCTGTTATATTATGAAGCACTTTATTTGAAGACTAAATAACAAATATTGTTCTCATTGAACTTTTACGTCATGAGATAAATTCAAATACGGGACGCAAGTGGGAAATCTGCTTAGTTAACGCAGCCCCTGCGTGACGGACTTTTTTTACATAGAAATACAGAATAGGTGCTGAAATGATGTTAAAAGTGTGTTATACCAGGAGGTGGGAAATCTTCTTAGTTTACGCAGCCCCTGCGTGAAGGACGTATTTCCATTGAACAGTTGAAATAAATAAATAAAAAAAAATTAATGCTTTCAATCATATGTAATAGCAGTCATTATTGACATATCTACTCCGATTTCCATAAAATCTGTTACAGATATACAAACGGACTGACTTATTACGCCATGAATTATTACAAATTTACTAAACAGTACTAGAAACGCGATTAATTAAAACTGTTAAATTTAGATAACTCGATAATTAAGTAAGCTGATTTTTAATAAATAATATTTGCCACTTAAAGCAATTGATACCAGTTAGGTAATGATATTAAGACATTAGCAAATAAGAACATATGAAGAAGTAAATAGATCATTGAAAATTTCGTAACTATTTGAAACTTAATTCGAAGTATTAAAAGAGGAAAATGATCTCTTCAAATACTTAGAATAGAACTTCGTCCCGAAGAAGTCCCGTCGGCCTGGAGGGGGATGAGTTTATAAACCACCTGCTGGTAACCTCTTCAGTTGTTGGTTGCTACACCTGGTACATCTCACCTTTCTGAAATACTGTAAGTCTGCTTCTATTAGTAATGTCTTGACAATATTCCCCTTCTGACAGCTGCCATTCAGGCTGAAATTACGATATCATTTCTCTGTTAACCAATCTGAGTATTTATTAAGCATTCATTACTTAAGTCCGTCCGGAAGGGGCCGCGTTAACTAAGAAGATTTCCAACGTGCGTAACGTATTTGAATTTATCTCAAAACGTATAAGATCAATGAGAACATTTTTTTGCATTTATGCTTCATATAAAGTGCTTCAAGATATATCAGCTAATTGTTAATATGACATTAGTAGGAGTGGGGGTTTACTCGTGGGCGAAATCTAAAAATGCAAATATCTCAAGACGTACATAATAACATTTATAGAACATTACATTTGCAATAAGATTGGTTATATACAATTTTTCGATCCAACCCATTATAACGGAGTTATTAAGAATTTTTTAAGTTCTTCCGTTCTAACCCCCTCCCCTTCACTTGTCGAATTTCAGCAATTAACGAACTAAATCTTTATTTTTACATAAAACGTTTAAATATCGCATTTGGTAACGATCAAACAAAAATTGCGATCACTAGTGCGTTACAGACAAATATATATATATATATATATATATATATATATATATATATATATATATATATATATCCAGTATTCTGGTCTCCTGGTAGTATCGATGGACATTTGAGGAAATCTTTCGAAAATCACATCATGAGTACGATCTCAATAGATGATTTTAGTAGTATACAAATGCGGTTCCTAACGCAGTGTCCCAAAACCATCCCTAACCAAGAAAACGAGCCGTTAAGAAAAACAAATCGTTGAGAAAAATTATAAAAAATTAAAAATTAAAAAATTAAAAATTTAAAAATTAAAATTAAAAATTTAAAAATTAAAATTAAAAATAAAAAATTTAAAAATTAAAATTAAAAATTAAAAATTTAAAAATTAAAATTAAAAATTAAAAATTTAAAAATTAAAATTAAAAATTATAAAAATACAAAAATTAAAGAAATTAAAAGATTAAAGTTATAGATTTAAACAAACTCAATTTCATGTACAAAATGATCGCCACGTTGATTTTTACCCCGATAAAAAAATTTAAAACTAGAAAGGCTTTTTAAGACATTTTCGTCTTCCAAACATACATTTGCATATTTATCAGGTAATGTTACTTTAAATTTATTATCTAACCATATTGCTACTTTTTGACCATACTTAGGTTTCAATAATTTCAGGATTTGAAATGGTATAAGCTTTCTTTTTAAATCTGTCTTTTGTAAAACATTTGTTTACATTAATCATATTGAGCTTATTTTTTATCTCTTCGATTTTGGTACTCATTTTGGTTTACTTTTATTTATATATAAAAAAATTTAATAAAAAAATAAAATGTTTGTTTTAGATAATTTAAAAGTATATCAATCCATTATTTTTCATATAGGTAAGATTTGTACTGCACTATACTTTCCACTACTCAGTTTCAACTACTTTTTAAAACACTTAATTTTTATGTCTTTTTAATGTTAAAAGCATAACTTTCTTAAAGCTTAACTTTCTTAAAGCTTAACTTTCTTAAAGCTTAGCTTTTCGAACTTTAAACATAGAACTTTTCGAACTTTAAACACATAAAAAAAGAAAACATACATAAAAGTTTAGCTTTTCGAACTTTTCGAACTTTTAACATACATTAACTTTCGAACTTTTAACATAGATTAACGTTTCGAATTCGTCTTTTCGTTAACATTTGGATTTCGATTTTCGAAATCGTTTTCTCGTTAACTTTTGGAAACTCGAATTTCTATTTTAGATTCGTTTTTAGAATTCGATTTTAGATTTCGAAGAGGGGAACGAATCGTTCACCCCTTTACATTTTCATATTCAATACGATAATTCGATTTTAGATTCGTTTTTAGAATTCGTTTTTAATTAAAACATAAATAATGGATTTTCCATAATAGAAGGTTTATAATTTGTCCTTTTCTTTTTATTATTAAATTTTAATCCACTACCATTATTTTTGTTTTCCTTTTGTTCTTCTTCTTCTGGACAACATTCGTTAATAGCATTAATAAATTTTGTCTTATATTCTAATCTTAAATCTTTACCTAAATCTTTTAACTCTACGAATTTATCTTCTTCTGGATCGTAGATAGTAATTAAAATTTTACCATTTTTAAAGAATATTAGATCTAAATGTTCTGTTTGGTTATCTTCGTCTAATAAACTATTTAATGTTTCTCTTGTTCTTTGGTAACATGCTTTATTTGTAATAATCGCATCTAAAATTTTGTAAGACTAAAAATAGAGTAACATTATTAATTATTTTCATAAAGTTTGAACAAACATTTTGTAATACAAATGCAGAGTAATAGTATATTAGTAATATATTAAAAAAATAAGTTCAAGGTTATAAATGATCAAATACAAAAAAAAAATATTTGGTTCACAATTTGCATGAAAAAAAAATTTAATTTATCAATTATGAAATAAAAAAAAATGACCTTTTTTTTTATATTACAGAACAAAAATCAAACTTCTTCCTCGTATAAAGCCTTTCCCTGACAATTATTGCACGTTACTTGATGGATACTGTGATTTCGGCAAAAATTCCTTTGGCACATATTGCTTACAACGCTTGTTCTATTATTTCGATGTGTCCCACAAAGGTAGCAAATTTTTTTAGCCTTCAGAAAACCGACTCAACATGTCAGAACATGTTGATATACAAATACCTGCAACCCCCAGCCCGCTGAAGTCATTTCTATTCCTAGTATTTTGACAGATGTTCAGATTGCGGTCCAAATGCCGCAGCGCGCCCGCCGGAGGGTTAAAGCAGGAAGAATACCTGGCAATTGCTTGACTGTCCTTTTCTCTACTGCATATCTCGCAGCGCTGTTTTTTCTTACTGAACGCTTTGGTTCATTTAGTGACCACATGGTATACATATTTCCACCTTCCACAAGAAGTTCTGTAGCAGGAGTAAAAGAAGTTCCTGCTTCGTCTTTAGAGCCACTGCTCTCCTCAGTATTCGAGTCATCCTCACACACCTGAACAATGTCCTCAGCTTCTGAGTCTGTGTCTCCTCCCAGAACGTCGCCTGCCTCTTCAAAAATATCTTCCTGCAGTAACTGTGTGATTTTAGCACATTCATCGTCGTCCAGAAACCATAAAGAGTTGACTAATAGCTTTTTAGACATGCTACGTAATCAGCCGCGTAGGGTCCGGTAGAGCCCAAAGCTAGTTTATCTAGTTAAGTGATCACGAAAGGGCGACAATTGCATCTGGTCATAAGAGAGGGTACGGAGACAGGAAGCTAGCAGAGATGACTGGGGGGGGGGGGGCAGTTCAGACATGAACCATTGGCATGTTGTTGTTTGGCATCTGGGCTCCACAGGCCCTGCGCCACTGACTAAGGCTTAAGGCCAACGCTTTAACTCACATGGCTAACCTGAGCCCTTAAGAATAATTAAAAATAGATTTAAGAATTGCCAGATGGTAAATACATCAAAATTAAGATTTTGGTTAGATTATAAATAAAGATATAAATGAGGAAATATTTACAACTTACATATTCACAATTTACTCACAAAGCGCAGGTACTTATCCAAAACGAGAGTTATAGATATTGCCGGGCGATGATAACCTAGTAGTTTTTTGCTCTAAAACCTTATGAAACAAACAAACCATTTCTCTGCAATTAATGTTCTATATACTTTTGTGTATGTTCTAAATTAACAGTTATTTCAGAGTTATTTTGCTTTTTTAGTAAACCACCTCGTCTACGCATTTCAGCAGGGTTACCATAAGGGAAATCAGCTAACGACGTACTGATTACGTAATTTTCGAAACTTTTCCTCAAATGCCCATAGATTCTACCTAGTATGACCAAAATGAGGCCTGTTCAAAATTATGTATATACATATATACTTGTCGGTTATTTGGCTGCGCAATTTATTAATTATCGTTAAATAAAATAAAATCCAAAGATAAAATCGTTTGATGCAAAACGAATGACCAAGCTCGTTAACGTCTGATTATCAGACAGTGGAGATTGGTGGTGGGGGGGGGGGTTAGAGGTGGGTACTTTTGAAAAAGTCCGTTATAAGTCGGGTCGAAATAAGTTTTAAAACAAATCATATTGTAAATTTACAGGTTCTTAGTTGCCCTTAAGAATATATTAATCACATATTTTCTCTATCTTGAATGTTAACCAAGATATTTGGATTTTTTAGTTTTAGCCTTCAGCTAACCCTCCTTCTTTCCCATTGCACGTTAAGAATGAGCCAATATATCATGAACCGTATTTATTTCAAGCTAAAATACCAAATATTTTCTTTCAAACAGATACATTAAAATACATTATGATGAGCCCCCCACCCGCGCATCTGTTGTTCTTGAATTACTAAAATTAGAGTGATTGAGATAAAAATTATTCTTGTTCATTATGTACTGCAGTACATGATATAGTAAATAGTTTTCAATAAAATTAATATATATTATATTCAGATATATATGAGTGATTGTTTTTCGTCCCAATCAATTCTGTTTCTATCTCTTCAGCAGTGAGAGGATGGCCGACCTGTTTGTTTACAATTCAAATGCATTCCGTTGTGGAGGTTATTAAAAGGTAAACTGACCAAAATATTTCCCGTTTGAAATCTCAATAATCAAATCAGACTTCGAATCAATAAATATCAGATAATCAATCTAGTTTTTGTCAATTACTCGAAAGAAGAATAAAGTCCGTCACGCAGGGGCTGCGTGAAATAAGCAGATTTCCGACGTGCTGTTATGACACGCTACGGATCTCATTCTCTCCTTTTAAAAAGTCCGTCACGCAGGGGCTGCGTAAGCTAAAGCAGATTTCCCACGTGCTGTTATGACACGCTTAACGGATCTCATCTCTCTCCTTTTTAAAAAGTACCGTCACGCATGGGCTGCGTAAGCATTAAAGCAGATTTCCACTTGCTGTTATGACACGCTTACGGATCTCATTCTGCTTCCTTTTAAAAAAGTCCCGTCCCCGCAGGGGGCTATGGCTTAAGCTAAAGCAGATTTCCAACGTGCTGTTATGACACGATACGTATATCATTCTCTCCATTTAAAAAGTCCGTCACGCAGGGGCTGCGTAACTGGTAGCTAAAGCAGATTTCCCACTTGCTGTTATGACACGCTAACGGATCTCAATTCTCATCTTTTTAAAAAGTCCGTCACGCAGGGGCCATGCGCAGGTAAGCTAAAGCAGATTTCCCACGTGCTGGTATGACACGCTACGGATCTCATTCTCTCCTTCTCAAAAGTCCGTCACGCAGGGGCTGCGTAAGCTTAAAGCAGATTTCCCCACTTGCTGTTAATGACACGCTACGGATCTCATTCCCTCTCCCCCAAAACATTCTCCTTCCTTTTTAAAAAGTCCGTCACGCAGGGGCTGCGTAAGCTAAAGCAGATTTCCCACGTGCTGTTATGACACGCTACGGATCTCATTCTCTCCTTTTAAAAAGTCCGTCACGCAGGGGCTGCGTAAGCTAAAGCAGATTTCCCACGTGCTGGTATGACACGCTACGGATCTCATTCTCTCCTTTTAAAAAGTCCGTCACGCAGGGGCTGCGTAAGCTAAAGCAGATTTCCCACTTGCTGTTATGACACGCTACGGATCTCATTCTCTCCTTTTAAAAAGTCCGTCACGCAGGGGCTGCGTAAGCTAAAGCAGATTTCCGACGTGCTAGTATGACACCCTACGGATCTCATTCTCTCCTTTTAAAAAGTCCGTCACGCAGGGGATGCGTGAAATAAGCAGATTTCCCACGTGCTGGTAAGAAACGCTACGTATCACATTCTCTCCTTTTAAAAAGTCCGTCACGCAGGGGCTGCTTGAAATAAGCAGATTTCCCACGTGCTGTTATGATACGCTTCGGATCTCATTCTCTCCTTTAAAAAAGTCCGTCACGCAGGGGCTGCGTAAGCTAAAGCAGATTTCCCACGTGCTGGTATGACACGCTACGTATCACATTCTCTCCTTTTAAAAAGTCCGTCACGCAGGGGCTGCGTAAGCTAAAGCAGATTTCCCACGTGCTGGTATGACACACTTATGATCTCATTCTCTCCTTTTAAAAAGTCCGTCACGCAGGGGCTGCGTAAGCTAAAGCTCAAAGCAGATTTCTCCCCACTTGCTGTTATGACTCGCTTACGGATATCCATTCTCTCCTTTTAAAAAGTCCGTAAATGTCTCAACGCAGGGGCTGCGTAAGCTAAAGCAGATTTCCCACGTGCTGTTATGACACGCTACGGATCTCATTCTCTCCTTTTAAAAAGTCCGTCACGCAGGGGCTGCGTAAGCTAAAGCAGATTTCCGACGTGCTAGTATGACACCCTACGGATCTCATTCTCTCCTTTTAAAAAAGTCCGTCACGCAGGGGGATGCGTGAAAATAAGCAGATTTTTCCCCACGTTGCTGGTAAAGAAACGCTACGTATCACATTCTCCGACCATTTTAAAAAGTCCGTCACGCAGGGGCTGCGTAGCGTATAAGCTACTAAAGCAGATTTCCGTACAGCGTGCTAGTATGACACCACTACCCTACGGATCTCATTCTCCTCCTCTTTTAAAAAGTCCGTCACGCAGGGGATGCGTGAAATAAGCAGATTTCCCACGTGCTGGTAAGAAACGCTACGGATCACATTCTCTCCTTTTAAAAAGTCCGTCACGCAGGGGCTGCTTGAAATAAGCAGATTTCCCACGTGCTGTTATGATACGCTTCGGATCTCATTCTCTCCTTTAAAAAAGTCCGTCACGCAGGGGCTGCGTAAGCTAAAGCAGATTTCCCACGTGCTGGTATGACACGCTACGTATCACATTCTCTCCTTTTAAAAAGTCCGTCACGCAGAGGCGGATCCTGCGTAAGCTAAAGCAGTATTTCCCACGTTTGCTGGTATGACACACAACTTATGATTCTCATTACTCTCCTTCCTCAAAATTCCGACACGACCAGAAAGGGGGTCTGGCGTAAGCTCATAATACTAAAGGCAGATTTCCCACGTGCTGTTTATGACAACACGCTAGCCGGATCTCATTCTCTCCTTTTTAAATAAAAAGTCCAGTACCTCACACGCAGTGGGGCCTGTCGTATATAGCTAAAAAGCAGATTTCCCCACGTGTGTTATGACACGCTCTACGGATCTCATTCTCTCCTTTTTAAAAAAAAAGTCCGACCACGCAGGGGCTGCGTGGTAAGCTAAAGCAATCTGATTTCCGGTGTGACGTGCTTAGTATGACACCCTACGGATCTCATTCTCCTCCTTTTAAAAAGATCTCCCGTCACGCAGGGGGCTGCTTGAAATGTATTTGAAATAAGCTAGATTTCGCCACGTGCTGGTATGACACGCTACGGATCTTCATTTTCTCCTTTTTAAAAAGTCCGTCACGCAGGGGAAGTATGCGTGTGAAATAAGCAGATTTCCCCACGTGCTGGATCAAGAAACGCTACGTATCACATTCTCTCGCCTTTTAAAAAGTCCCGTTCACGCAGGCGGCTGCTTGAAATAAGCAGATTTCCACCGTGCTGTTATGATACGCTTCGGATCTCATTCTCTCCTGTTATAAAAAAGTCCGTCACGCTGGGCTGCGATAATGCGTATAAGAGCAGATTTCCCACGTGCTGATATGACTCGCTACGTATCACAATTCTCTCGCCTTATTAAAAAGTCCGTCACGCATGGGGCTGCGTAAGAGCTAGAAAGCAGATTTCCCACGTGCTGGTATGACACACTTATGATCTCATTTCTCTCTCCTTTTAAAAAGGGTTTTAAAAAGTCCGTCACGGTAACTGCAGGGGTGTGCTGCGTAAGCTAAAGCAGATTTCCCACGTGCTGGTATGACACGCTACGGATCTCATTCTCTCCTTCTCAAAAGTCCGTCACGCAGGGGCTGCGTAAGCTAAAGCAGATTTCCCACGTGCTGTTATGACACGCTACGGATCTCATTCTCTCCTTTTAAAAAGTCCGTCACGCAGGGGCTGCGTAAGCTAAAGCAGATTTCCCACGTGCTGTTGTATTTATGACACGCCTACGAGATCTCATTCTTTCTCTCCTTTTCAAAAGTCCGTCACGCAGGGGCTTGCGTAAGCTAAAGCAGATTTCCACGTTCACTGTTAATGACTACCACGCTACGGATCTCATTACTCTCCTATCCTTTTAAAAAGTCGTCCAGTCACAGTAGGGCTCTGCGTAAGCTGAAGCATATTTCCCACGTGCTGGTATGACACACGTTTGATCTCATCTCACCTCATATTCTCAATTTATCAAGTGAAATCTCGCCACATATTCTGACTGAAAACCAGAAAGTATGGATTACTCGCTTAATATTTGAGTTACGAAAAAATATATAGAACATTAGTTGTAGATCATCAATATTTTAACAAGATAAATTCTATTACATTTTTCGATTCGACTCATAATAACACAGATATTTTGAATTTTCGAATCCCCCACTCGAACTGCCATCATTCCTTGTGGGATTTCTGCCATTAACTGATATGACCCTTAGTGGTGATTGAAACAGTTAAATGCCGAGTATATCAAATATGCATTTTCGAGACAAGAAAGTAAAATATTAATTGATGACGTCATTCAGCAACGACCTCGTATGTATCTCCCATAATAATGGTCTTATGAAAACGAAATTTAGTATTTAAGCTTAGAATAAAGAAGTTCTAGTTGTAACAGCTTATTGTTAATATAAGGTAAGTGGAATTTTCCTTATCAGTAATATTATCACTAGAATCAAGTACTTAGTTATCTGTCAAAGAGTCTGACAGCGTATTATGAATTCAAAATGTCTTGCTAATGAATTATTAATGCATTAAGTTGTCACAGTGTCATGCCAGACTATTTGAACAGTGAAGAAAGCAAGAGTTAACAGAAAATGTCGCATAACATATTGTTACGTTTATTACAAGAATAATAAACGTTGCTTATTGGAGTTCTTTTGGATTGCAAAATCAAGCACACAAGAAACTAAAACCGGGGGCGAGCTGGGACACTTTTACAGACGGGCGGAGTTTATCAAAGAGAAGGCCCAGAATGCTTATACGGCGTAGTCGAGACATTCCGGAGCCAATGGTCCTTCCATCGGTCGGCTCCTTTCATCTACTTCGTACTTCTTAAATATGTGATTAACTCTGTTTAATTTTTCATGTACGTAGTTTTCCAAACTATATACTTACGTTCAGCTCATAAATTCATCTCAGTACTTCTAGGGAAGCTGGCTGGTAGAGTGATGAATCAAACTGGTCCACAGTATCACGAGTATATGGCGTAAGAATTCAAAAATCGTATTTTTGTCTGGACAAGGTTTATTATTTTTTTTTATGTTTTTAAAAACACAAACTTGGAAGAAAAAACGTTTTCACTTTAAAAATAATTTATTATGGTTTAAGCTTAGGTAAAATGTACATAGAAACTTATGATATTTACGAACTTATAAAAATGCATATAGAAAATTAGAAATTAACCCTAGAACGGTAGTGATATTATTTCCCGCTTAATGGTATTGATACGTAAATTTTACGTGTGCAACTGATAATTGGTGAAATTGTTCAAAATTTGTTAATATTTGGGACTATTTTTTTATTTTATTAAAAGATACACTTTTCTTTAACTTATATCTAAGTTAATATCTAATAATGTGCACGGCAATCCTTTCAGGCGCTTGGTTCGAAACACGTTCCGGAGGTTGTGTGCTCCATTCATATCCATTCTTACCAAGGACTACCCCACCTTCTACATTTATTGTAACTGATCTGTCAATATTGTGTGGTTGAGAGGTTTTAGGTTTTTTTTGCCTCTGTATTTCTTCTCTTTCTACGATTGCCTTGATGTTTTCTAAAATTTGCTGACTCTCATCGCTATCTAGCCCACTCTTATGTTGCAATCATTTCCGAAGGCTCAACCTCCTCAACACTTGAAGAATACTCCGGATCATCACCGGATTATCAATATCCATCTATTTCATAATTGTCATTTTCCCCATCTGACCCATCGGAGAGTTCTTTCAACAAATTTCTTCGTCCGTTGAATATTTTTTCTCCATTTTTCAGAGACTATAAACAGATTATTATTATTATTTATATTCTCTCTATACATCTTTGTCTTTTTTATATTAAAAAATAAAAGTTAAAAACATTAAAAAAAATAAATTAGAATATAAAAATAAATTGGAAGAAAATAAATTGAGAATAATAATAACTAAGTTATAGCATAAAAACCGGTTATTAGTAGCGATACGTAAATTTTACGTGCCAAAAAGTTGCGGTTAATAGTATTGATACGTAAATATTACGTGTCGTTTTTATTTTAAAAAATAGTATTGGACGAGTGGGAAGGTTCACTTAGCTGCATTTGGCGGAGGTCAAGGCCGAACTGTCTGGAGGGCTCATAGCTGAGGGCTGGGGGTGGTGGGGTCGTTAACGGCCCTTTGATAACAGTTCAAACCAGATCATACGTAATTTTTACGTTCAATACCATTCTAGGGTTAAAATAAAAACATGTTCTTTCTCAGAATAACTAGGCTTTAAACAAATACTATCATTTTTATTTAAAATTAGGTACGATTAAACGTTTTCTTAAATTGTTATTTATGTTTAGGAGCTAACCTTTCTTAAAGTGACAAATATGGATCTGACTGAAGGAGGAACATTTTCATTAAATCCATATTTGTATCAATACGAGATGTTTTCTTTGAATTGTGTTCTCTGAGATACCTTATGTCTTTGTGCCTGCTTTCCAATGCTTCTTCCGATAATTCCCCAATTGGTGTAATCAGAAAAGAAATAGTATCAGCTCCATGTAGAAACAATTAATGTAATGATAGTATAATATCAAGAATAATGCCTCAAATATAAATATTTAGTTTCAACAATTAATCCAGCGAATTTCGTCATATTAATTGATTAGCCACAAGAAACTACTTTCAAAATGGACGTGGTTGATTATTATCTCTTTTAGATATTCCAAAAAGTTTAATGTTTTCATTCAATCCATCTTCGTATTCTGTTTCGAATGTTCTTGAAAAGCTGTAACAGTGGTTCCACTTTTTATTTTTTAATATTTGAAATTTCTTCAAAACAATCGTACAAATTTTCTGATATTCTCTTTAACTTCATCAGAACATTCCGATAAATTACATTGTTGCTCGATTATATCAAATAAATCACCGTATCTTATGTTTGGTTCCTTACTCCGCCAGACGTTGTAGAGTTATGCATTGGTTATGAAATCTAAAACCATTATATCACCGTAAGAAGCAGCCAAAAGCTGGTAAACTAGGTATCAAAATTATTGTGAAGTAATGTACTATTTATGGTTAAAGTATAAAAAAAACCGATAATTTAAGATTAAAAAAAAAAATCAATTCCAATGTGGAAAAATGTATGGGAATTTCTTACATAATCTTATTGACAGAACTTACGCAATAGAATAGTGAATGAACGACTTAAGACTGACACTTAAAGAGGTCAAAAGAGAAATGAAAATGATCAAGTAATAAGATTGGAACTGCTAAAGTAAATATTTACTAACCGAATCAGTTTTATTATTTGTATTGGTATCAGCAATTCAAGTTGATCCTTAGAATTGAGCCTTTTTTTTATTTTATATTCTAATTCCGATGTTTTCTTCCTGTTCTAAGGTTCTAATTTTTATTTTACCTCTCGAAGGAAAAGAGTTCAATCTTCATTTTTCTAATTTTTAACAACAGTTCGTGTCAGTGTATGGTCTAAAAAGTAGTCCTGTTATACTCCACACTGTTTAATAAGACAGAGTGCACTTTCTGAGCAACAGCTCCATCTTCAGTGATTGTTGCTACAAAAAAAAAACCTTTAAATATCGAGTAACCAATGTAACTTCAATTATTCAACTCACACAACCTATCTCTCTCTCTCTCTCCCCCCCCCACCCCCCTCTCACTCTCTTCCCCCCTCTCTCTCTCTTTCTCCCCCTCTCTCTCCTCTCTCTCTCCCCTCTATCTCTCCTCTCTCTCTCCCCCCTCTCTCTCTCCTCTCTCTCTCACACACTCTCTATCACACTCTCTCTCTCTCTCTCTCTCACTCTCTCTCTCTTCTCTCTCTCTCTCTCTCTCTCTCTCTCTCTCTCTCTCTCTCTCTCTCTCTCTCTCTCTCTCTCTCTCTCTCTCTCTCTCTCTCTCTCTCTCTCTCTCTCTCTCTCTCTCTCTCCCCCCCTCTCTCTCTCTCTCTCTCTCTCCCCCCCTCTCTCTCTCTCTCTCTCTCTCTCACACACACACACACACAAACACACCCTTTCTCTCCTCCTCCTCATACCTATTAAACAATGTAAAAAATAGTTCTCATATTATACGCAAATTCTAAACGTATTAATGATAATTTTTTTTTTTAAATTGTCTTAGATTCATCTGTAAAATCCTTTCATCATGCGCAGATTAAACGTTCTCTTCATCCACTCCATCATATTAGGTATGTCAATATCTGATTAATTGCATGTGATCTCAATCAAACCTTCATACTGGTCACTGTGTATGGCAACACGTGATAGAACACTGGAGGCGACTCATTCTAGGTCACTGTGTATGGCAACACGTGTTAGAACACTGGAGGCGACTCATTCTAGGTCACTGTGTATGGCAACACGTGTTAGAACACTGGAGGCGACTCATTCTAGGTCACTGTGTATGGCAACACGTGTTAGAACACTGGAGGCGACTCATTCTAGGTCACTGTGTATGGTAACACGTGTTAGAACACTGGAGGCGACTCATTCTAGGTCACTGTGTATGGTAACACGTGTTAGAACACTGGAGGCGACTCATTCGAGGTCACTGTGGATGGTAACACGTGTTAGAACACTGGAGGCGACTCATTCCAGGCCACTGTGTTTGGCAACACGTGTTAGAACACTGGAGGCGACTCATTCTAGGTCACTGTGTATGGCAACACGTGTTAGAACACTGGAGGCGACTCATTCTAGGTCACTGTGTATGGCAACACGTGTTAGAACACTGGAGGTGACTCATTCTAGGTCACTGTGTATGGTAACACGTGTTAGAACACTGGAGGCGACTCATTCTAGGTCACTGTGTATGGTAACACGTGTTAGAACACTGGAGGCGACTCATTCTAGGTCACTGTGTATGGCAACACGTGTTAGAACACTGGAGGCGACTCATTCTAGGTCACTGTGTATGGTAACACGTGTTAGAACACTGGAGGCGACTCATTCTAGGTCACTGTGTATGGCAACACGTGTTAGAACACTGGAGGCGACTCATTCTAGGTCACTGTGTATGGCAACACGTGTTAGAACACTGGAGGCGACTCATTCTAGGTCACTGTGTTTGGCAACACGTGTTAGAACACTGGAGGCGACTCATTCTAGGTCACTGTGTATGGTAACACGTGTTAGAACACTGGAGGCGACTCATTCTAGGTCACTGTGTATGGCAACACGTGTTAGAACACTGGAGGCGACTCATTCCAGGCCACTGTGTATGGCAACACGTGTTAGAACACTGGAGGCGACTCATTCTAGGTCACTGTGTATGGTAACACATGTTAGAACACTGGAGGCGACTCATTCTAGGTCACTGTGTTTGGCAACACGTGTTAGAACACTGGAGGCCACTCATTCTAGGTCACTGTGTTTGGCAACACGTGTTAGAACACTGGAGGCCACTCATTCTAGGTCACTGTGTATGGTAACACGTGTTAGAACACTGGAGGCTACTCATTCTAGGTCACGGTGTATAGTAACACGTGTTAGAACACTGGAGGCGACTCATTCTAGGTCACTGTGTTTGGCAACACGTGTTAGAACACTGGATGCCACTCATTCTAGGTCACTGTGTATGGTAACAGGTGTTAGAACACTGGAGGCGACTCATTCTAGGTCACTGTGTTTGGCAACACGTGTTAGAACACTGGAGGCGACTCATTCCAGGTCACTGTGTTTGGCAACACGTGTTAGAACACTGGAGGCGACTCATTCTAGGTCACTGTGTATGGTAACACGTGTTAGAACACTGGAGGCGACTCATTCTAGGTCACTGTGTATGGTAACACGTGTTAGAACACTGGAGGCGACTCATTCTAGGTCACTGTGTTTGGCAACACGTGTTAGAACACTGGAGGCGACTCATTCTAGGTCACTGTGTTTGGCAACACGTGTTAGAAAACTGGAGACGACTCATTCCAGGCCACTGTGTTTGGTAACACGTGTCAGAAAACTGGAGGCGACTCATTCTAGGTCACTGTGTATGGTAACACGTGTTAGAACACTGGAGGCGACTCATTCTAGCTCAGTGTGTTTGGTAACACGTGTTATACCTCTAGAGGTGACTCATTCTAGGAAACAGTGTATGGTAACACGTGTCAGAAAACTGGAGGCGACTCATTCTAGGTCACTGTGATTGGCAACACGTGTTAGAACACTGGAGGCGACTCATTCTAGGTCACTGTGTTTGGCAACACGTGTTAGAACACTGGAGGCGACTCATTCTAGGTCACTGTGTATGGCAACACGTGTTAGAACACTGGAGGCGACTCATTCTAGGTCACTGTGTATGGCAACACGTGTTAGAACACTGGAGGCGACTCATTCTAGGTCACTGTGTTTGGCAACACGTGTTAGAACACTGGAGGCGACTCATTCTAGGTCACTGTGTATGGTAACACGTGTTAGAACACTGGAGGCGACTCATTCTAGGTCACTGTGTTTGGCAACACGTGTTAGAACACTGGAGGCCACTCATTCTAGGTCACTGTGTTTGGCAACACGTGTTAGAACACTGGAGGCGACTCATTCTAGGTCACTGTGTTTGGCAACACGTGTTAGAACACTGGAGGCGACTCATTCTAGGTCACTGTGTATGGTAACACGTGTTAGAACACTGGAGGCGACTCATTCTAGGTCACTGTGTTTGGCAACACGTGTTAGAACACTGGAGGCCTCTCATTCTAGGTCACTGTGTATGGTAACATGTGTTAGAACACTGGAGGCTACTCATTCTAGGTCACGGTGTATGGTAACACGTGTTAGAACACTGGAGGCGACTCATTCCAGGTCACTGTGTTTGGCAACACGTGTTAGAACACTGGAGGCGACTCATTCTAGGTCACTGTGTATGGTAACACGTGTTAGAACACTGGAGGCGACTCATTCTAGGTCACTGTGTTTGGCAACACGTGTTAGAACACTGGAGGCGACTCATTCCAGGCCACTGTGTATGGCAACACGTGTTAGAACACTGGAGGCGACTCATTCTAGGTCACTGTGTATGGTAACACATGTTAGAACACTGGAGGCGACTCATTCTAGGTCACTGTGTTTGGCAACACGTGTTAGAACACTGGAGGCCACTCATTCTAGGTCACTGTGTTTGGCAACACGTGTTAGAACACTGGAGGCCACTCATTCTAGGTCACTGTGTATGGTAACACGTGTTAGAACACTGGAGGCTACTCATTCTAGGTCACGGTGTATAGTAACACGTGTTAGAACACTGGAGGCGACTCATTCTAGGTCACTGTGTTTGGCAACACGTGTTAGAACACTGGATGCCACTCATTCTAGGTCACTGTGTATGGTAACAGGTGTTAGAACACTGGAGGCGACTCATTCTAGGTCACTGTGTTTGGCAACACGTGTTAGAACACTGGAGGCGACTCATTCCAGGTCACTGTGTTTGGCAACACGTGTTAGAACACTGGAGGCGACTCATTCTAGGTCACTGTGTATGGTAACACGTGTTAGAACACTGGAGGCGACTCATTCTAGGTCACTGTGTATGGTAACACGTGTTAGAACACTGGAGGCCACTCATTCTAGGTCACTGTGTTTGGCAACACGTGTTAGAACACTGGAGGCCACTCATTCTAGGTCACTGTGTTTGGCAACACGTGTTAGAAAACTGGAGACGACTCATTCTAGGTCACTGTGTATGGTAACAAGTGTTAGAACACTGGAGGCGACTCATTCTAGGCCACTGTGTTTGGCAACACGTGTTAGAACACTGGAGGCGACTCATTCTAGGTCACTGTGTATGGCAACACGTGTTAGAACACTGGAGGCGACTCATTCTAGGTCACTGTGTATGGCAACACGTGTTAGAACACTGGAGGCGACTCATTCTAGGTCACTGTGTATGGTAACACGTGTTAGAACACTGGAGGCGACTCATTCTAGGTCACTGTGTATGGTAACACGTGTTAGAACACTGGAGGCGACTCATTCTAGGTCACTGTGTATGGTAACACGTGTTAGAACACTGGAGGCCACTCATTCTAGGTCACGGTGTATGGTAACACGTGTTAAAACACTGGAGGCGACTCATTCTAGGTCACTGTGTTTGGCAACACGTGTTAGAACACTGGAGGCCACTCATTCTAGGTCACTGTGTTTGGCAACACGTGTTAGAACACTGGAGGCGACTCATTCCAGGTCACTGTGTTTGGCAACACGTGTTAGAACACTGGAGGCGACTCATTCTAGGTCACTGTGTATGGTAACACGTGTTAGAACACTGGAGGCGACTCATTCTAGGTCACTGTGTATGGTAACACGTGTTAGAACACTGGAGGCGACTCATTCTAGGTCACTGTGTTTGGCAACACGTGTTAGAACACTGGAGGCCACTCATTCTAGGTCACTGTGTATGGTAACACGTGTTAGAACACTGGAGGCGACTCATTCTAGGTCACTGTGTTTGGCAACACGTGTTAGAACACTGGAGGCCACTCATTCTAGGTCACTGTGTATGGTAACACGTGTTAGAACACTGGAGGCGACTCATTCTAGGTCACTGTGTATGGTAACACGTGTTAGAACACTGGAGGCGACTCATTCCAGGTCACTGTGTTTGGCAACACGTGTTAGAACACTGGAGGCGACTCATTCTAGGTCACTGTGTATGGTAACACGTGTTAGAACACTGGAGGCGACTCATTCTAGGTCACTGTGTTTGGCAACACGTGTTAGAACACTGGAGGCGACTCATTCCAGGCCACTGTGTATGGCAACACGTGTTAGAACACTGGAGGCGACTCATTCTAGGTCACTGTGTATGGTAACACATGTTAGAACACTGGAGGCGACTCATTCTAGGTCACTGTGTTTGGCAACACGTGTTAGAACACTGGAGGCCACTCATTCTAGGTCACTGTGTTTGGCAACACGTGTTAGAACACTGGAGGCCACTCATTCTAGGTCACTGTGTATGGTAACACGTGTTAGAACACTGGAGGCTACTCATTCTAGGTCACGGTGTATAGTAACACGTGTTAGAACACTGGAGGCGACTCATTCTAGGTCACTGTGTTTGGCAACACGTGTTAGAACACTGGATGCCACTCATTCTAGGTCACTGTGTTTGGCAACACGTGTTAGAACACTGGAGGCGACTCATTCTAGGTCCCTATGTTTGGCAACACGTGTTAGAACACTGGAGGCGACTCATTCCAGGTCACTGTGTTTGGCAACACGTGTTAGAACACTGGAGGCGACTCATTCTAGGTCACTGTGTATGGTAACACGTGTTAGAACACTGGAGGCGACTCATTCTAGGTCACTGTGTTTGGCAACACGTGTTAGAACACTGGAGGCCACTCATTCTAGGTCACTGTGTTTGGCAACACGTGTTAGAAAACTGGAGACGACTCATTCTAGGTCACTGTGTATGGTAACACGTGTTAGAACACTGGAGGCGACTCATTCTAGGTCACTGTGTTTGGCAACACGTGTTAGAACACTGGATGCCACTCATTCTAGGTCACTGTGTTTGGCAACACGTGTTAGAACACTGGAGGCCACTCATTCCAGGCCACTGTGTTTGGCAACACGTGTTAGAAAACTGGAGGCGACTCATTCTAGGTCACTGTGTATGGTAACACGTGTTAGAACACTGGAGGCCACTCATTCTAGGTCACTGTGTTTGGCAACACGTGTTAGAACACTGGAGACGACTCATTCTAGGTCACTGTGTATGGTAACACGTGTTAGAACACTGGAGACGACTCATTCTAGGTCACTGTGTTTGGCAACACGTGTTAGAACACTGGAGGCCACTCATTCTAGGTCACTGTGTATGGCAACACGTGTTAGAACACTGGAGGCGACTCATTCTAGGTCACTGTTTATGGTAACACGTGTTAGAACACTGGAGGCCCCTCATTCTAGGTCACTGTGTTTGGCAACACGTGTTAGAACACTGGAGGCCACTCATTCTAGGTCACTGTGCTTGGCAACACGTGTTAGAACACTGGATGTATGATAAGGTACGATAGGTCACTGGAGGCCAACAACTGCACTCGATGTACAGGAAGCACGGAAACTAATATTTCACTAGGGTTGTGTATAGGAATCTCAAAATTTTCCAATTATGGACGATTTCAGCTGTTTAATCAAGGACAGCGGATTCCCACGGAACGAGAGATGGTCACTGCGACACAAGAGAAATTTGACTCGCGACGCATGAATACTCCTTGGTGCAATCTCATCAACCTAAGCACAACGGAATATTTATATCAGAATCATGGCCGAAAAGGAAAATTTCTTAATTCAGTTTATCCGATAAATTATCTCCAAAAAACTGATAAAATTGCCTGCCCAGCGATATCTACTTTAGAACAGATAACCGCATCAGGTGATTGTTATCAGCTGTTGAATGTAGGGTACCGTTGCTCCCTGATTTGCGATTACATTTCAATACTGTTTCTGAAGTTCTGTTCTACTATACGTTTTCTTACTTGTTGGATTTTCCCATTGACTTCAATTATTATCCAGTTCTTATTTAGGGCAAATACTTCCGATATATGCATAGCATATACCTATTTATACACAGCTCCAGCTGACATAACACAAAAAGTTACAGAGCTTCCAACTTTCAGCATCGAAGATTAAAAAGACTCTGGCGACGGCAGTGAAATATTGGAGTTTCTCTTAACACATCTAGATAATTGAAATTTGAAATATAGTCGTAAAAGAAATGAAGAGGTTGAAGTAGTTGACGAAGATGGATATGAAGAAGAAAATGATGAAGGATATATATATATATTGTTGCGAAAATTAAATACATGAATAATCCTTCAGAGTGAGAGTCGCGTATTTGGGAAGTGCGACGTGGATCAATGAAGCCGACAGAGGATCGAGGTCCTGCTGGACCCGTCCAGTCCAGCGTCGAGGGGTCCAGACAATTCCCCTTTGATGTATGCCGACGGCCTATATAAAGAACCGGCCAGCCGCGAGCGAGTCAGTTTTCTTCTGAAGTGCTCATATGTGCATTCGGTGCTACAGTGCGACTTAGTGCAGTGTGGCAAAGTGTTTTTATAAGAAGAACAGTGTTGTGCCGTGACTGTAAGTAACAGTTTAGTGCCGTGTTTAAGACAGTGCAGTGCAGCGAAGTAAAGGACAGTGCAGTGCCGTCTTTCTGTGAATTTCAGTGACCGTGAGTGAATTATTGGACTGTGTAATCTGAAGAACAGTGACGCTCAACAGACAGAACAGTGTATACTGTGAGTAGTAATTAAGAATAATTACCAAGTGTATTTTGCATTGTGAAATAAATTGCGGAGTGATAAAAAACTGTGAAACTTGCGAGTATTTAATTTTGAAATCCAAAAGAACTCTTATTAAAAACGTTTATTACTGGTTTTGGTAATAAAACGTAACAATATATATATATATATATATATATATATATATATATATATATATATATATATATATACACACAATTTGGAACGGACCTCATTTTCGTCATCTACTAGGTAAATGGATGGACATTTTAAGACAAATTTCGAAAAAAGCGTAATGAGTACGAACTCAGTAGCTTATTTCCATTAAGTGAAATCTGCTAAAAACAATATAAAAAAACTTAAAAACTTTGCACTATGGTGGAATGATCGCCGATTAAATCTTAGAAAGAATCCAATACAAAACACGTCACATAGACTATACTCTGTTATAAAATGAACGACTTTATTCAAAACATTAATACCAAATATTGTTTCAAAGTATATTTACTTCATGAGACAAATGCGTTGTAAGATGACGTCATAGACCAAGATATTTACGTCCTTGACTTGTGAATGTTTATTTGGCCTATATCATACTTGGTATTTAACCGTTTAATGCAATCTGCTAAAAAGTCATAACCAATTTTTGTTGAAATTTTAATTTTCCAATGATTTCGAGAGAAATCGGGAATAGATGATCACCATTGCACCGTGCCAGCACGTGAGAAATCTGCTTTGCTTGCGCAGCCCCTGCGTGATGGTCTTTACAGTTCAACTTACCATTGTCTTACGTTTAAATATCCTTATTAAATGGGGCTCCATTTAATAGCCATGTGAGTTAAAGCGTTGACCTCAATCTCACATGGTAAACCTAGAGTGGCGAGTTCCATTCCCGTCTGGGCAGTAGGAATTTATTTAGTTACGGAATTCATTAAATAAACTCCTAAGACCCACCCTGGCTAGAAAAGGGTGGTAACCTGTAGATAACCCGTCCCAATTAGCCTGAGATGCAAAAAGTGGACGTTAATAAATAATTTAATTTATCCTTATTAATTTATACGATAATTGACAGGTTTCAATTTTGTCATTGGTGACCTCATCACAAATACAAAAGATGTGGAAATAGTCATTGGAAATACGGCTACTGTCAAGGTGGATCTCACGTAAGTTGTTTTATTTGAGTTATATATCAATGTATAGTATTACACGTAACAATTATGAAAAAATGAACCCTAGGCCTTTAGAGTAAACAATAAATTCATAGAAGTTTGTCACCCAGAGGCTGCGTAAACTAAGCATATTGCTCACGCGGTGGCAGGGCACGTTGTTCTCTTCTTGCCATACTCGCTTAATATTTGAGCTACAAAAAAATGTATACAGTAACAATTGTAGAGCGTCAATATTTTAACAAGATTGGTTTAATGACATTTTCCGATCCCACTCGTAATAACAGAGATATTTTGAATTGTCGAATCCCCCGCTCTAACGCGGGGGAGGGGGTTACCAGAACATATTTGCACGTATCTTGTATAATAAAGGTCTCTTGAAAACAATATGTGGTGTTTAAGCTTCGAATGATGTGGTTTATTACATAACTGAGTATTGTTTCTGTAACATGAGTAGAAGTGGGGGTATGCTGAAGGCTGAAAAGTGAAAAACGCAAATATCTCGGTTAATATTCAAGATAGGAAATAAATGCATATATCAATATTTATAGTACATTTAATTTCCTTTAAGATTGATTCCATACATTTTTTCGATCCGACGTATAGTAACGGAGATATTTCGAATTTTCAAAATCTCCCCTTCTAACCCCCCCCCCTTCCACTGGCCCGATTTCAGCCGTTAACGAACTTGATCTTTCTTTTTACACAAACCGACTACATATCGAGTTTGGTTACGATTAAACAACAATTGCGGGCGCTAGAGCGGCAACAAAAATATACATATATATATACAGTTTTGAACGGACCTCATCTTCATCTCCTAGGTAGGATCGATGGAAATTTGAAGAAAAATTTCGAACATCGCGTCATGAGTACAACCTAGATAGCTGATTTCCCTTATGGGAAATCTGCTGAAAAGCCGAGACTTGTGTGACATAATTGTGACCCCTGAAGAATCATTTTAGTCCATATTCAACCTCGTAACCTTTCCCAGTAATTCTGCAGCGAACATAACTTTGGAATTTCCAATGGAATGCCCTACTTTTTATGGCGGATTCTTGTGGAAAGTCAAATTGAATTGAAATAAAGATTTGTGCATTTTACGGCTAAAGGATGCGTCAAATGGAAAAACTCTCCGATATAAACTCGTTTTAGAATTTGATTTTCTACAAGAATCCGTCATAAAAAATAGGACATTCCATTGAATATTCCAAAGTTATGGTCGCTGGAGAAGGTTAAGAGGAATATGGTTATTATTATTTGTTTATTTATTTTCAAACAAATCTTATATAAACTTAACTGCTTTGCAACGGGGAAATCGAGTTAAGGAAATATAGTATCTATATCTATATATCTATATATACCTATCAGACTTTCGTTAATTCCTGTTCCAGAGCACCCCAGGACCAAGAGGTAGAGCTGAGGTTTACAGGAACCCATGTAGCAGAAGTGAGAATCGAAACTACCGGAAGTGGGCCATCTTGGAATATCAGCCTTGAAGGGAAAAATCGAGGAAGAGATGTAGTTTCCTTCTATACAATCCCCAACGTAACGGAGTGAGTACAAATAATGATTTAAAAAATAAATAAATTATATATAAATGGAATAAATATAGATTACAGTATTTTCGGTGGGTTGTGAAAATATGACCTACTTCAATTCATTTAACAATCTCATGGAGGGAGGTCAACAAAAAAAAACATCAAAAGATTATTGTTTACAATGCTGGCATATTGAAAATGTAAGTATTATAAAAAAAAGAGAGAGAAAAATAAAATTAAAATACGCACATTATTTTAAAAATAGAATAAAGTCCGTCACGGTGGGGCTTCGTAAACTAAGCAGATTTCCCAAGTGAAGTTCTACAAAATATAAACCTAAATACTGGTAACACTTAACACCACCGTGAATATAAAGTGAAAAAAAAAACTAGTAGTAATGACAAATCGTTCAGTCAATTTTAATAACCTCGCAAAGGAAAACATCTTACCCAACATCTCAGGGCTGAACACATAGATAGAAATATTCTTCACCGAAAATAAAAATAAAAAGTCCGTCACGTAGGGGCTGCATTTAACTAAGCAGATTTCCCACGTGCGTCACGAATTTGCATTTCTCAAATCATAAAAGCTCAATGAGAACAATATTTGGAATTTAAGCTTCAAATAAAGTGCTTCATAACATAATGGATTATAGTTAATATGAGATGTGTAGGAGTGGGGCTTTACTGAGCACATTTGTAGAACATTACATTTGCTATAAGATTGGTTCTATTATCTTATATATATATATATATATATATATATATATATATATATATATATATATATATATGTGTGTGTGTATATATATAGATATAGATATATTTACACAGTTTTGACAAGACCTCATTTTGGTCATCTCCTGGATAGGATCGATAGACATTTGAAGAAAAATTTCGAAAATCGCGTCATGAGTACGACCACAATAGCTGATTTCCCTCAAGGGAAATCTGCTAATAACTGAGATATATCTGGATATAAGATATTAATTTTATTAAAAACTATTTACTATACAAAGTACTGTAATTTATAATGAATCAGAATAATGTATATCTCAATCAATCAAATTTTAGTAGTCCAAGAACAAAAGAAGGGAGGGGGTGGAGGGAGGGTTTGCATATATCTCACGGAGTAGAACTTTAATGAAAACAATATTTGGCATTTAACCTTGGAATGAAGTGGTTCATGATTTAAGAGTATATTACTAATATGACATGATTATTATTATTATTATTATTATTTATTAAAGTCCACTTTTTGCAACTTAGGCTAATCGGGACGGGTTATCTACAGGTTACCGCCCTTTTCTAGCCAGGGTGGGATTTTAGGACGTTATTTAATGAATTTCGTCACTAAATAATTTCCTTTGCCCAGGCAAGAATCGAACTCGCCACTCTAGGTTTACCATGTGAGATAAAGGTCAACGCTTTCACTCGCATGGCTAACCTGAGCTCGTACTCATGATGCGATTTTCGAAATTTTTCTTCAAATGTCCATCGATCCTACCCAGGAGTTGACGAAAATGAGGTCTTGTCAAAACTGTATAAATATATCTATCTATCTCTATCTCTCTCTCTCTCTCTCTCTCTCTCTCTCTATATATATATATATATATATATATATATATATATATATATATATATATATATATTTGTCTGTTACCGATCTAGCGGCCGCAATTTTTGTCTTATTGTTACCAAACTTGATAATCGTTTTATACAAAAAGAAAAATCAAGGTCGTTAACGGCTGAAATCGGACCAAGGAGAGGGGGGTTTAGAGGGGGAGAATTTCGAAAATTCCTAATATCACCGTTATTATGCGTAGTATCAAAAACTTGTATAGAACTATTCTTATTGCAAATTTAATTTTTCTATAAATGTTGTTATGAACAAGTTTTCACTATCTTGATTATTAACTGAGATATTTGCATTTTTTAGTTTTCGGTCTTCAGTAAAGCCCCACTCCTACTCTTCTCATATTAACAATATTCTATTATGTTATGAAGCACTTAATTTGAAGCTTAAATACCAATTATTGTTCTCATTGAACTTTTAATTTTTGAGATAAATGCAAGAACGGGAGGCACGTGAGAAATCTGCTTTGTTAACGCAGCCCCTGCATGACAGACTTTTCTATCTGGTTGTTGTACCTGGAATGTATTTATCAGCTGTAATTATGGTATTCCAGTGCCAGCCAAGCCTTTGTCCGGGTGACGGTGATGAGATCAAATGGAGAGGAAGTAGCGAGTCTGGTTGCTGGGTGGATTTATTTTGTGGCTTGGTCTGTTGCAGGATATCCTCAGATTTATAAAAGTCCGTCACGCAGGGGCTGCGTAAACTAAGCAGATTTCCCACGTGAAGTTTTACAATAGAGAAATCTGCCTAATAACAACTGTAGTAGTAAGAAACCTATAAACCTAAAAAACATTATTTAGAGCGTAATAACCCAGTAGTTTCAAGCCCCAAAAAACTTAACCTCTAAACCTATTCACGAGGGACGATAGTTATGGAAACGGCCGCCAGAGCACTCGGCGGAAACTCCGAACATAGCCTACTGGTGGCCACAGGCAGAATAAAAATGCAAATATCTCGGTTAATATTCAAGATACAGAATAAATGTATATAACAATATTTATAGTAAATTTAATTTGCAATAAGATTGATTATGTACAATTTTTCGATCCGACGTATAGTAACGGAGATATTTCGAATTTTCGAAAATCCTCCCCTCTAAACCCCCCCTCCCACTGGTCCGATTTCAGCCGTTAACGAACTTGATCTTTCATTTTACATAAAACGCTTAAATATGAAGTTTGGTAAGGATCAAACAAAAATTGCGACCGCTAGAGCGGTAACAGACAAATATATATATATATATATATATATATATATATATATATATACAGTTTTGAACGGACCTCATTTTCGTCATCTACTAGGTAGGATCGATGGACATTTGAAGAAAAATGTCGAAAATTCCGTCATGAGTACAACCTCAATAGCTGATTTCCCTTAAGGGAAATCTGCTAAAAACTGGAAAACTAAAAGGTATCTCACTCTCAAATCCATCTATCCTTTTATAATTTGATATTTTTATTTAATTATAATAGTTGATTTCTGTGTGTCCGATGGAATAATAAATGTAACTATATATATATATATATATATATATATATATATATATATATATATATATATATATATATATATATACTAGCTATGGCAGCTATGGTTTCGCTCATTTTATTTGGCAAGGCTATAATGTGTACAACAACACTTTCCGACTGGACTAATGGTTTTCCCATAAGAGTTATGTAGGGGACTTATATCGTAGAATAGAAATTTTATTTTTGAAGAATAAATGAAAATTAGTCCCTTAATCAATCTCTCTCCACTGTTTTGACACACCATGAATAACTCAGATCGTAATCATGGATAGCATTTATTATAATTAAATTGATCTGTAGTGTACATACTTCCTGTCAAAAACCGTTCCGAGCATAACATTATATGCATAATAGCAAATGTGAGTAGAAAAAAAATACAACATTTCACAGGAAATTAGTTAATACAATTAACTGAGTTAGCCTACCAACAACGTCCGCTCCCGCTCGAGTGTTACCAACATTGCTTAACTTAAATACCTATAGTTCATATTGGAAAGAATTGTTAAACGTATCAATATTTCTATGCAGATTACTTGCTTCATACATTATTACCGACAAAATTTGTAAAACAAAAGTTACTCTAAATAACGAAGTAAACAACTTTTGTTATGTGCACTCTTGCCTTAAAACAAATAAAAAATGAAATATCGTAAATTTTTATTTCAGGCCTCCTTTATAACCCCCAATCCCTTTGTACTTAACAATTTTAATATAGGTTATAATCATGGAAGAATTAATTATATATATATATATATATATATATATATATATATATATATATATATATAGGGTGGGAGTAAGGATATTATTTAATGAGTTTGTCACTAAATAAATTCCAATTGCCAGACAGGAATTAAACTCACCAATCCAGCTTTATGCTTTAGTTAATAGCGCTTTAACTCACATAGCTGTCCTGAGCCATAACATTAATTATATATCTTTTCATGGTAAACAAAAAAAGACGCTTACAGAATTTTTTGAATCTCTTATACACTCAGATAAATTTAATTTTTTTTTATTTTTGCACTTTGCTGCCTTCCTCTCAATAGATTCCAATTAGAAGAGTGCACATCTTGGATGTTCAAATACACCCAAATTTGAAATTTCTAAATTCTAAGACTACACGTTTTTGAATAACACGAGATATATTTACTTACATACAGATGTCATGTCAAAACTAGTCCAACCGGGCTCAGGGAGAGTCAAAATGGGTAATTCCGTTGAAAAGAAAAAAAAAAAGAAAAAAAACAGAAAATTTTTATGATAACAATACTTCCTTTACTTGATTCAAGAAAGTAAAACCAATAAGAGTGGTGACATACAACTAAGTGCAGTACAGTTGGCTTTGAACCAGCAGTTCTAACAGACATTATTATAAATTTACAAACAAATTAGTCATATATTGTATGTATAATGTAAAGGCATAAGTCAATCTTATTTTATAGATTACATTTTTCATAGAAATAAACAAATATACTTATTCAGTTGTAGACATTTTTTGTTTACGATCTTATCATTGTCTAAAACATCCATCATGCATTCCTAAACTAAGTAGATTTTTCACATGCTTGAATGGTATGGACATGATGTCATCTCAAATTTATTTTTTATAGTTATTGACTAATAAGATACCTAAGTGACCACAAGTTCAAATTTGTCAATTTTTCAGCTCAGCAATGTGGGTTAAAGTGTTGGCTTTAATCTCTCATGGTAAACTTAAAGAGGCGAGTTCAATTCCAGCCTGGGCAACTAGGAATTTATTTAGTGATGAATTCAGTAAATAAAATCCTTAGTCCCACCCTAGCTATAAAAGTGCGGTAACCTTTAGATAACCCAACCATTAGCCATAGTAGCAAAAAGTGGACATTAATAAATAAATAATAATAACATGGGCATGTATGAATTTATTTCGCATAGTGAGGGTTCATTTTTCAACTTCATGTTTCTCTTCTCCTACTACCACTCTGGAATTTATTAGAATATGTTATATTATTTATAAGGTACTAATTTATAAGTACAACAGCGTATAACGTGTCAGAAAACACCACTAATATAAATTTCTGAGAATCATTTCAATGAATTTTTCTTCTTATTCAAATTCTGCTCAGCTTTTCAGATAGTTGTCTATTTCAGGCTGAATACTTCTCACAACATGAGAAAGGAGTGAATCCAGTTCGAATGAATGATGTTTTTTTTGCATTGCATGGTTCAATTATGGGTGCAGTTACAGCCACACAATGCCTTATATATGAGGTAATATTATTATTTGTCTTTTATTTTAAATTATAATATCTTTATTTGTGTTATATATCATTCTTGTCCAGTGAACCTCCTTATTGATATATTTCTTTATTTGGGAGCCTTCTGGGCCAAGCAACACGTTCAAAATGTGCTTTTATTCTAAATGTCTTCCTCTTCACATATCCCACATATGTATTGAGCTGGTGCTCGTTTTCAAAGGGTAAAATCCAAATTTCTAAAAATATTTAAAATAAATAAATAATATAAATACATAGTAGATTTATATACTGACTGCCCAGTTATTTATCAATGTTTTTTGAGCCATTATAGATAAGAAAATAATTTCTTCAATTCAGTCACAATCATAGGTTTATTTCTAGTTTATTCATCAGTCACATTTTTAGTGTCCACACCCCTTCTCAAGGGGTTATTTCTATACCAATTTAGAAAAAAAGGGTTAAATACTTTACATGAGGATGGATTATTGTAGAACACACTATTGGTTGTTCCCCATCTTCACAAACTGAAGGATTATTCTAGCAGTTACTAGAGGTTTTTGCACCATATAATGTAGGATTATTGCAGCAGGCACTAGATTTTTTTTTTCTCATTTTCACATGATGAAGGATTATTGTATCACACACTGCTGGTTGTTCCACATCTTATGAATTATTATGGCAGACCCTAGAGGTTTTTGCACCATATAATGTGGGATTATTGTAGCAGGCACTAGGGTTTTATATTTGTTTTTCTCATATTCACATGATGAAGGATTATTGTATCACACATTGCTGGTTGTTCCACATCTTATGAATTATTATGGCAGACCCCAGTGGTTCTTTTCACCACTGCATTATTGCAGTAGGCACTAGTATGTTTTTTTTTCTTCTCATTTTTACTTGACAAAGTATTATTATGGAACTTTTAAGTAGTTTTTTTGTTTTTTTTTGTTTCACATATTCAAACATTGATAAATGAAGGTGTCACACATTGGTGGTTTTCTGTTCTCCATCTACACATAATAAAACATTAATGCAGCAGGAACTAGTATTTTTTCTGATGTTACATGAAAGATTAATTTGGCCCACTCTGCTGGTTTTTTGTTACGCATATTCACATAATTATTAATTATTTTGGCCAACATCAGTAGTTGTTTGCTCCACCTACAGAAAGATTATTGCAACGGACACGGGTAAATTTTTTTTGCATTTTCACTTGATGAATTATCATTTTGGCACACACTGCTGTTTCTTTATTTACATCTTTAGTCGTTGATGAATTAATTTGGCAGACTTTAGTGTTTTTTTATGATTCACATCTGAAGGATTATCCATGACATACTAGCCTTTGGTCTAATATATTACTTTTTTCCAGAGAGGAGGACAAACAGTATCTATAACAGGCCGCTGTATCCTTGGAATTTTCATTCTCATTGTTGCTGTGAGTTTAGGTTTGACATTATTCAGCAGTTTAATCACCTGGCTCCAATTTATCAATGTTTCCTCATATATAAAATTAGTAACTACCCTGATCAAATATTTGCCACAGGTAAGACAATAGACTTCGTTTTATGTTATTTGTTTTCCAAAACACATAATAAATATATTTCAACAGTTAAATTTAATGAAGTTTTATTAAATATAGTGTCAATGAAAAAAAAAAATATATTGATTGTGTCATTTTGGTAAAAATTACAATGAATTTTTTAATATCAAAGATGTCATATTTATAGGCCTACATGAATTATAAAAGAAAAAGTACTTCAGGCTGGGTTATCAAGAGAGTAATCTTAGATTTTTCAGGAGGGATCCTCAGTATGGTGCAGATGATAATAGATGCAGATAACTATGGTAAATTTATATATATAATTTTATTTCAACTATTAAAGCTGCCATTAATTTAGTTTTTAAAATTTTTGCATTAAATATATTTCTTCCTGTATTAATCATAAAAGGGAACAACATTTTATTTTAAGATTTTTTGAATTTTTCTATGTGAACCCCAGTGAAGACATCATTCACATTCATTTTTTGAAATTGAATACTTCTGATTCTTTGTGGAATTTATGTTTCCTTGTGGGCCAACTCTGCAGTTCTTTGTTGTTCATGTTAGAGATGCTTCTGTATATGCTTGCCTTTGTATGTATATATTCCTACTATCTAGTAACTGGAGGAAAGAGAGAGAAAATAGAATGAGTTCACGAAGTAAAAATATAATTCTTCATAATTCGTTATGTCGCTTAAAAAATGTATATTCTAAAAGGAAATATGAAGCTTATGAACTAAAAAATTTTAATTCACTTACCATAAGTGAACAACTGGGTAGCATAGTTGTGTATATTAAAATATCTACTTTATCAGTGATGAAGATTTTACCTTTTGACAGACTAGAAAAATCAGTGCACCATTGAGAGTAACTCCTTTAACATTAATAGCTTACATACTAAATTTAACTATTAAACTCAGTAAGGATGTGTTATTATTATCAATGTATTTTAAATACATTTTTTTGATAAGGGGAATTTTGATTTACAACACTATGTTTCCCAGTTATTCACTTATGGCAAGTGAATTTAATTTTTTTAATTAATAAGTTTCATATTTCCTTTATGTATATTTTTATTACACAAGCTCTCTCTGTTTTCTCTTTCTTTCCTCCAACTACTAATTGGTAGGAATGTATATGTACATATGCTTTTAATGCATTTTTGATAAGGGGAATTTAGATATACACCACTATGTTTCCCAGTTATTCGCTTATGGCAAGTGAATTTAAATTTTGTAATTAATAAGTTTCATATTTCCTTTAGGTATATTTTTATTACACAAGCTCTCTCTATTTTCTCTTTCTTTCCTCCAACTACTAATTGGTAGGAATGTATAGGTACATATGCTTTTAATGCATTTTTGATAAGGGAAATTTAGATATACACCACTATGTTTCCCAGTTATTCGCTTATGGCAAGTGAATTTAATTTTTGTAATTAATAAGTTTCATATTTCCTTTAGGTATATTTTTATTACACAAGCTCTCTCTATTTTCTCTTTCTTTCCTCCAACTACTAATTGGTAGGAATGTATAGGTACATATGCTTTTAATGCATTTTTGATAAGGGAAATTTAGATATACACCACTATGTTTCCCAGTTATTCGCTTATGGCAAGTGAATTTAAATTTTGTAATTAATAAGTTTCATATTTCCTTTATGTATATTTTTATTACACAAGCTCTCTCTGTTTTCTCTTTCTTTCCTCCAACTACTAATTGGTAGGAATGTATATGTACATATGCTTTTAATGCATTTTTGATAAGGGAAATTTAGATATACACCACTATGTTTCCCAGTTATTCGCTTATGGCAAGTGAATTTAAATTTTGTAATTAATAAGTTTCATATTTCCTTTACGTATATTTTTATTACACAAGCTCTCTCTATTTTCTCTTTCCTTCCTCCAACTACTAATTGGTAGGAATGTATAGGTACATATGCTTTTAATGCATTTTTGATAAGGGAAATTTAGATATACACCACTATGTTTCCCAGTTATTCGCTTATGGCAAGTGAATTTAAATTTTGTAATTAATAAGTTTCATATTTCCTTTACGTATATTTTTATTACACAAGCTCTCTCTATTTTCTCTTTCCTTCCTCCAACTACTAATTGGTAGGAATGTATAGGTACATATGCTTTTAATGCATTTTTGATAAGGGAAATTTAGATATACACCACTATGTTTCCCAGTTATTCGCTTATGCCAAGTGAATTTAAATTTTGTAATTAATAAGTTTCATATTTCCTTTACGTATATTTTTATTACACAAGCTCTCTCTATTTTCTTTCTTTCCTCCAACTACTAGTTGGTAGGAATGTATAGGTACATATGCATTGAATCCATTTATGATAAGGAAAATTTAAATTTACACTAATATGTTTCCCAGCCATCCAATTAATCCGTGTCAAGAAAGATGTTGTCTTCCTTCAATAAATGGTTATATATAATAAACAGTTTTACCAAATCAGTTGCATCTTTAGGCTAAAAATACAAAATTATGAACAATTTTAGCCCAACAATATTCAAATGTGTTCTTTAACATCAATAAGCATTTAAATTCTATCAAAGCTACAATATAAGTTAAAATGAATACTTTTACTGAGTTCTGTTATATAATAAATATTTGTACTTACTCTTTACTAAAAGGAAATGACTCCATAACTACAAAAATATCACTAGGGATGGAGTAAAAAGGTAGCTACCAAAGCTTAGTCAATCTACTGAATGGTAACTTTATATATATATATATATATATATATATATATATATATATATATATATATATATATATATATAGACACACACACACACACACACACATGTTTTCTTTATCTTCAATAATAATTAAGAAATTGACATTGGTTCCACTCGTATTCATGTCGCATAAACAATACTCTGTTACACCATGAAACACTCTATTCGAAACTTAAATACCAAACATCGATTTCAAGATATATTTTTTAGATGAGATTCTTACAAAATCGTTGTGTGATGACACTATCATTTATGATTTTGATGTTCTTGACGAGAAAATGTTCATTTTTTCTCCACCAAACTCTGTATTTAACCATTTGATTCATCCCTAAAGATCATAGTTAATGATGATCATAGTAGGTATGATTTTTACTATAAGTACTTAGTGCATTTCAAATTCTGTTAGAGGCTTCGTACTACTAAAGAAATAGTGAAAAGAAGATGCGATTAAATAACCAGTGCGTCATAACAGCACATAGGAAATCTGCTTAGCTCATGTGCCCCTAATGTTTCTTATGTTTAATTATGTATCAAGTCTATTTTACATTGACTAACAGTTCATTTATATAATCACTTTTATTTCAGATGACTGGAGTTCTATATTTGGCGATCCTACCAAATTTGGTTTAGGCTTCTTCTCAGTGTTATATGACATATTCTTCCTGGTTCAGCATTACATTTTGTACCGGTAAGTGGCATTTAATGAAATTAGTAACTTTTACTCTTTGTGTAAACATTCTTCAAATATCTTTTGCTTATATCTAGTAGTTGGTGAAAATTAGCTCAGCCCAAATTTATTCATATTTTAGTGGTATTTTGGCGTGTAATTTGTATGAAGGAAAAAGTAAGATTTATATGAACATGTGAGATAATGTGATTGGCACTACCACAGAATACAAAAAAAGTCTGTCACGCAGGGGCTGCGTAAACTAAGCAGATTTCCCACGTGAAGTTGTTGCGATCTGGCTGCAGCGATAAGCAGTGGAAGCGGAAATATATGAAAAATCCCACAACCAAACCACTAACAAGAATTTAGGAAGGGCCACCAACAATCGACTCAAGTATATCAAAAACAACAACAAACAAATCAATTAAAGTTAAGCTCAACCAATGTTTAATTTGCGAGTCTATGAAAGGTAAATACATTGAATTATGATTCCCATTCGTCACAATCAACTTTACATTCTAATGAATTTTTGCTACATACATATCTATACTTCTGATAAACTTTATAAGTTCTTTATTATATTTGTTAAATATCATATGAAGTGGTTCTAGCCAATTACCTCCTTCTAAAATTATGTTCATTACTAAATTTGATCTATTTTGATTAAATCTTGAACAGTCATAGAGTATATGTAAAAACGTTTGTGTTGTCTGTGAGTCGCAAGTACATTTGTCATTGTGTTGAATTTTAAATCTTGTTAAATAAAAGGGACAAAAGGGATGAGGGGGTTTAAAGATTGGGTGAAAATAGAAAATTGTGAATTGTTCTGTACTTAACATATATTTGAAAGATTTGTTTATGACAATGTTTGTTTATCATTGAAGAATGATCTATAAATTATTATTTATGGAATTTTTTGATCCAATGGGTTGGAAGAGAGATATTGTATTCATGATGTTCAAATTAAATAGTTTTAAATGAAGAGCTGCAAAACTTTTTGTATGTTAAATTTAAGAGGAATAGAAGAAAGTTCTGTGGCGCCAACATTATTAAGGCTAATTGGGTCAGACTATCCATAGGTTGTCACTGTTTTTTAAACAGAGCAGCACAATGGATTTCATTTAATGAGATCATGACTAAATAAATTTCAATTGCCCTGGTGAGAATGGAATTCTTAACTTTAATTTTACCAAGTTGGACTAAAAGGAATGCCTCTACTTGCATGGCTAACCTTAAACATGATTTCAAATTATGTAAAACAATATAAAACCCTTTCAAGAAAATTAAAAACTTTAATGTTTTACTTTATTTATTGTTATTTTTTTAGAGAACCTCATGGTAAGGAGCCAAAAGACACACCTTAAAAGAAAAATAATGGTTGAAGTCAGAGAAAAAAATTGTTTAACCAGAGGTATCAATTGCTAAACCTTGCAATGTGGTAAGTGTTCCTTTTGTTAATAAGGAAGGGGAAATTACGAAATTTGTAATTTATAATGGGTAGTTACTCAAATTAATATGTAAATTATGAGAGCTAGTATTTACAATTAAAATGAAATTTTAGTTTGCCCTTAAGATAAATTAGCTATCGAGATTGTACTGATCACACAATATTTGAAAATTTCCTCTAAATATTTGTCTGTCTCTAGCGGTCGCAATTTTTGTTTGATCGTTACCAAATTTGATATTTAAACGTTTTATGTAAAACTAAAGAACAAGTTCGTTAACGGCTAAAATTCAATCAGCGGGAGGGGGGTTTAGAAGGGGAATTTCGAAAATTCTTAATGTGTCAGTTCTTATGCATCGGATTGAGAAATTGTATAGGACCAATCTTATTGCAAATTATAATACCTATAAATATTGTTATATGCAAATTTTCTTTAAGATTAATATTAACCGAGATAATTAGAATTTCTAGTTTTCAGCCTTTAGTAAACCCCCATTCACACTCATATCCTAATATCAAAACCTCGATAGCGGATTTCTCTTGAGGGAAATTACCCAAAAGTACTATTTGGTTATGTTCTAAATGTAAGAGTGACTATAAATAATTTGCATTTTAAAAAAAAAATTCTTTCTTGTTCATAGTTTTGAATAGTACATATGAAGCGATGATGGGATCATCAAACAACAGTAATTATTGCAGACAACAACTAAACCTCCAACATCGTTTTCGTCGGCTGCCTTCAAATGATCTTTTCTAGAAATATTTATACATATGTATAAAATATTTATACATATGTATAATATATATATATATATATATATATATATATATATATATATATGTTACTACTAACTCAACTTAGACTTTAGGCTATATTAATATTCTCTGAGACAAACAGGGATGTCAGTTATAAGGCTGGCCTGAAATTAAAAGTAGGCATTTTTCGTTTCGTATTGCTTTTTCGGCATATATGCACGTAACAAAAGTTGTTTATTTTGTGATTTAGAGTAACTTATGACATATACACTTTTGTCACTTGTGTATAAATGAGTTATACGCTAAAAACTATAGCGGGAGTCAACAATTTTATTTGACACAAAAGACTTAACCGAAGTAAACAAAACTCGGTATGTGTGTTAGCGCTAACTCCTCCATGATAATAAGCTGTACCAACGTTTCTAGGGACGAGCAGGAGTGGGGGTTGTAGGAAAGGCCTGAAATTAAAAATAACGATTTTTCGTTTCCTATCGGTTTTTCGCAAATATGCGCATGACAAAAGTTGTTTATTTTGTAATTTAGAGTAACTGTGTATGTATTCGGATTTGTTAATATAATTTAATGTATTACAGAATTCAGATCCTAAATGAGTGGTAGGTTGGCACCACTGAGCCTAGTGGCGTGTGGGGATTCTTAATTTTACCCTATCAGTTCTGCCGCTTCTCTGGCGACCTCATATTGGTCTATGTTCACATGTTACTCGATGCTAATACTTTTAGCAATGCAGTGGTATTCTCAGGAATGTGAATTTGTTTAGTTATCATAAATAAATAATTTAAAAGGATGAATGCTAAGAAGGTTATTTCTGGTATTACTTAACTCTGCTCCGTTAATATATGATATACTTTACTGAACACACTTTGCACCAATATGAATATACAGTTCACAATCGAGACTTACAAAAGAGTATTTTTAATAGCGGTTATGATATACCAAAAACAGCTGTCACTGTTGGGCTTTGTAATGTTTCAAGGGAAAGGAACATTTATTCATACATGGTTTAGAAGACAGAATACTTTCTATGTTTATGAATTATATGGCCAATTACGTTATAAAAAAGTCCGTCACGCAGGGGCTGCGTAAACTAAGCAGATTTCCCTCGTGAAGTTTAGTAATAGATAAATATACATACTGCTAACACAACACCGTGAATAAATACAAACGGAAAATATGATAATGTTTCATCCAATTTCAATAGCCTGCCGACAGGAAAGCGTTAGGTTAGAATGTAAACAAACGGGTCCCGCCTCACACCGGAAAGAAAAAACTATTACTGAAATATATCAGAAATATAACACATTAATTTTATTCAGAACTATTTACTATATCTAGTACTGTAAATTAAATAATGAGTCAGAATAATTGTTAATCTCAATCAATAAAATTTTAGTAGTCCAAAACTTTAAGATGAGGGGGGAAAGTCAGTAGTGCATATTTGCATGTATCTCGTATAATAAAGGTCTCTTGAATACAATTTTTGGTAATTTAAACTTCCAATAAGTGATTTATTATGTATCAGAGTATTGTTTACGTAACATGAGTAGAAAGTGGCGGTTTGCTGAAAACTGAAAAATTCAAATATCGCGGTTAATATTCAAGATAGAGACTAAATGTATATAACAATATTTATAGTTAATTTAATTTGTAATAAGATTGATGCTGTATAATGTTTGGATCCGACGTACAGTAACGGAGCTATTTCGAATTTTCGAAAATCCTCCCCTCTAAACCCCCCCTCCCCCACTGGTCCCCCCCCGATTTCAGCCGTTTAACGAACTTGATCTTTCTTTTTACATAAAACGCTTAAATATAAAGTTTGGTAAGGATTAAACAAAAATTGAGACCGCTAGAGCGGTAACAGACAAATATATAGATCGATAGATAGATAGATAGATATATATATATATATATATATATATAAATATATATATATATAAAGATATATATATATACAGTTTTGAACGCGACCTAATTTTTTACGTCATCTACTAGGTAGGATCGATGGACATTTGAAGAAAAGTCGAAACTTCCTTCATGAGTACAACCTCAATAGCTGATTTCCCTCAAGGGAAATCTGCTAAAAATAAAAATTAAAAAAAAATAAACTACATGCAAAGGCGACGGAAAATATAAAAATATTGAGGACTGTGAAGTCTTACACAAAAAATAATTTTATTATTAACAAATCCATAGGACCCGTCCCTATATGGTTTATTAAATTATTAAATTATATGGCCCATTACGTTATAAAAAAAAAACTACATACACAGAGGACGAGAAATAATAAAAATATTGTGGACAGTGAAAGTCTTAAAATTACAAATAATTTTATTATTAACAAATCCATAGGGACGGGTATAAACCCTAAACACTGGGACGGGGAAATGTCAAAATATTGTGCAAAGTAAAGGCTTGCCAAAAAAATACTATCATCATTCAGCCTCTAATGAATATTCGGTGAAGCCGGGTAACTTAGCTAGGATATATATATATATATATATATATATATATATATATATATATATATATATATATATATATATATATAATATATACTAGCTAAAGGTACCGGCTTCGCCCCGGGAATTCATTTGAGGCTGAATGAAGATGGTATGTTTTTTGGCAAGGCTTTACTTTCCACAATATTTTTTTTATTTCCTTGTCCCAGTGTTTAGAATTTATACCCGTCGTTGCTGTGGATTTGTTAATATTAATAAAATTACTTTGTAATTTAAGACTTCACTGTCCACAATATTTTTATATTTCTCGTCCTCTGTGTATGTAGTTTTTTTTATAACGTAATGGACCATATAATTCATAATCGTAGAAAGTATTCATCTTTTAAAACACGTATGAATAAAAGTTCCTTTCCCTACATGCGGTACAATGCCCTACGGTGACAGCTTTTATAGGTACGTCATGGTCGCTATTATTCTTTCATAAGTCACGATTGTAAACTGTATATTCATATTGGTTTTCAGTAAAGTATATCATAATACATTAACGGAGCAGAGTTAATAAATACCAGAAATACCTGGGTGCACCTACCTAGCGTTTATTCTTGTAAATTATTTATTTATGATAATTAAAGAAATTCACATTCCTGAGAATAACAATATATTGCTATAAGCTTCAATTAACATGTAAACATAGACCAATATGAGGTCCGAAGGGAAGCGGCAGAACTGATAGGACAAAGGAAGTAGCTCGACACAGCTGCCAACCTGCTCGGCCTCAGTGCTGCCAACCTGCAATGCCATTTTGGATAGCTATCCTCTAATACATTCAAAATATTAAAAAATCATATTATATTATCTTCACAATTCTAAAACTGTTTCAAATATTTTTCACGTTTTAATTAAATAATGTATTAAATACACTGAGAGAACGGTGGGGCAGTATACCTTATTTGGTGCAAACTGTTACTGGTTTTAAAAAATAACATAGTTTTGAATTATTAAGGATAAAATTTGAACATGGATTTGAATTAACTAAATTTGAATTACTTATCCAGGTGAGATACCTCGGAAGTTCATGTTGGAATGTATTGTTGAGCATATCAATATTTCTAAGCAAATTACTTGTTTCATACCTTATTTTACAAAAAAAAAAAAATTATAAAACAAAATTTACACTAATTAAAAAAGTAAACAACTTATGTTATGTGCACGATTGCCGAAAAACAAATAGACGATGAAATATCGCGAATTTTTATTTCAGGCCTCCCTTATAACCCCCACTCCCGTTCTAACCTATAATTTTTAATATATCTTATAATCATGGAAGAATTAATGCTAATTCACATAAAGAGTTTTGTTAAGTTCGGTTCAATCGTTAGTGCACAACAAAATTGTTGGCTCCCGCTCTTGTTTATAGTGCATATCTCGTTTATATTTTGTTATACGACCAAAATTGAATATAACAAAAGTTACTTTTAAATAACAAAATTAAAACACTTCACTTATGTTCATATTTGCCGAAAAACCAATAGGAAACGAAATATCGCTATTTTTAATTTCTGGCATCCCTTATAACCCCTACTCCTGCCCGTCCCTAGAAATGTTAGTATGGCTTATTATAAGGGAGACTTGCTAATTCACATACCGAGTTTGGGTTAGTTCGGTTGAGTCTTTTGTGCCAAATAAAATTGTGGACTCCCGCTATAGTTTTTAGCGTATAACTTATTTATACTTCCGTATACGGCAAAAGTGCATATAACAAAAGTTACTCTAAATAACAAAATAAACAACTTTTGTTATGTTCATATTTTCCGAAAAACTAATAGGAAACGAAATATCGCTATTTTTAATATTCTGGCTTCCCTTATAACCCCCACTCCTGTTCGTCTCAGAGAATTTTAATATAGCCTAAAGTCTAAGTTGGGTTAGTAGTAATATACATACCAAGTTTCATAAAATTCGGTTCAGCCGTTTATACGTGAAAAGGTAACAAACAAACAAACAAATAAACAAACAAACAAACAGACACCAAAGAAACAAAATGCAGTTATGGTGTCTATGACATGTGAAACGAAAAGTTATCGTGAAATTTCGCGCAAAAAATAGCTCAGATACCCGGCTTCGCTCGGGAATTCATTTGAGGCTGGATGGTGATGGTATATTTTTTGCAAGGCTTTACTTTGCACAATATTTTGACATTTACCCGTTCCAGTGTTTAGGGTTAATACCCGTTGTTAGCATTTGTTAATAATAAAATTATTTTTTTATCTAAGACTTCACTGTCCTGCATATTGTCATATTTCCCGCATCCTGTGCATTATGCATAGATTTGAATTATTAAGGAGAAAATATTGACATACATTTGAATTAATTTTTTCAGGTGAGGTACCTGGTAGTTCATATTGAAAAGAATGTTGAGCAAATTTCTCGTAAAGACCAAAATAAACAACATTTTTTTACGTGCATATTTGCCAAAACCCCAATAGGAAATTAATTATATTAATTAATTTCAGGCCTCCCTTATAACCCCCACTCCTGCCCGTCCCTAGAAATGTTAGTATGGCTTATTATAAGGAAGGCGTAAGTGCTAATAAACATACTGAGTGTTTTATTTAGTTCGGTTCCGTCTTTTGTGCCAAATAAAATTGTTGTCTCCCGCTATAATTTTTAGCGTATAACGCCTTTATACTTCGGTATACGATGATAGTGTATATTAAAAAAAAAGTTCCTCTAAATAACAAAATAAACAACTTTTGTTATGTGGATATTTGCCGAAAATGCAATAGGAAACGAAATATCACTATTAATAATTTCAGGAATTCCTTATAACCCCCACTCCTGCCCGTCACTAGAAATGATAGTGTAGCTTATTATAATGAAAGGCGTTAGTACTAATTCACATACCGAGTTTGGTTTAATTCGGTTGAGTCTTTAGTGCCAAATAAAATTGTGGACTCCCGCTATAGTTTATAGCATATAACTCATTTATGCTTCCGTATACGGCAAAAGTGCATATAACAAAAGTTACTTTAAATAACACAATAAACAACTTTTGTTATGTGCATATTTGCTGAAAAAGCAATAGGAAACGAAATATCGCTATTTTTAATTTCAGGCCTCCCATAACACCCCCACTCCTGCCCGTCCCTAGTAATGTTAGTATGGCTTATTATAAGGAAATCGTTAGTACTAATTCACATAGCGAGTTTGGTTTAGTTCGGTTGAGTCTTTTGTGCCAAATAAAATTGTGGACTCCCGCCCCCCCCTATAGTTTTAGCGTATAACACCATTTATACTTCCGTATACGGCAAAAGTGCATATAACAAAAGTTACTTTAAATTACAAAATAAACAACTTTTGTTATGTGGCATATTTGCTGAAAAAGCAATAGGAAACGAAATATCGCTATTTTTAATTTCAGGCCTCCCATAACACCCCCGCGGGGGGGGGGGGGGGCGCGGCCGGGGGGGGGGGGGGGGGGGGGGGGGGGGGGCCCCACTCCTGCCTCGTCCCTAGTAATGTTAGTATGGCTTATTATAAGGAAATCGTTAGTACTAATTCACATAGCGAGTTTGGTTTAGTTCGGTTGAGTCTTTTGTGCCAAATGAAATTGTGGACTCCCGCTATAGGTTTTTAGCGTATAACTCATTTATACTTCCGTATACGGCAAAAGTGTCTATAACAAAAGTTACTTTAAATTACAAAATAAACAACTTTTTTTTATGTGCATAATTTGCTGAAAAAGCAATAGGAAACGAAATATCGCTATTTTTAATTTTAGGCCTCCCTTTATAAACCCCCACTCTGTTCGTCTTAGAGAATATTAATATAGCCTAAAGTCTAAGTTGGGCTACTAGTAATATACATACCAAGATTCATAAAATTCGGTTCAGCGGTTTATGCGTGAAAAGGTATACAAACAAACAAACAAATAAACAAACAACAAACAGACACGAAAGAAACAAAATGCAGTTATGGTGTCTATGACATGTGAAACGAAAAAGTTTATCGTGAAATTTTGCGAAAAAAATCAATGTACAGACAGAGGTTACAATTTTATATATATATAGATATATATATTTATATATATATATAATATAAATATAATATATATATATATATATAATATATATATACTAGCTAAGGTACCCGGCGATGCCCGGGAAATCATTGTTGACTTACTAAAGATGGTATTTTGATAGCAAGACTTCAATGTGTACAATTACACTTCCATCCAAGACGTAATGGTTTTCCGAAATAGCCAACCCTGGAAGTGTATAACTTCAGGGGATTGATATAAAAGAAATTATAGTTTTATTTTGAAGAATAAATGAAAATGTTGTTCCTAATCTATCCCACTATACACTTTTTGACTCACCTTTTTTCAATAATTCAAAACCATAATCATGGGTAGCATTTATTCCAATTAAATATCATCTATAATGAACATATTTCCTTTCAAAAGCCAATCCGAGCTCATATAAATATAAGGCAAAGTTTTTGCACGTAAGATTATATTTGTAATAGAGAATCAACACTGGAAACTACTTTCAGTAATGCCAGACGGGAAATTAGTAAACTCAATTATCTAGTAAGGCTCATTCATTCATCTTCCGTTCCCGCATGAGACTTCTCAAAATTCTTCTACTTAAATTATTGATTCAAAACATTATTTTAAAAATTTATCTACCGGATGGAACTAATTAATAGTGGTACCCCTGAAAATATCATATCATATCGAGTTTAAACGCATATTGTTTTTTGTCATAATGACATTACCATTAACGTTTTTAATTATTATGATAGCACATATATGTTTCAATAACATCAAGTCTACATTATACAATTAAATAATGGAAATGCTCTTATAGTTTATATTTCTATTGGGATAATAATTAACAAAGTTAAATTTTCTAGGTAAAATAAATAAATGAGGAGGGGGGGGGCGACGAAAATTTATAACCTCACTAATCCGAATCATACTTTGAACTATCATATAAGATGAAAACATAACATCATTTGTCATAATATTCATTTATTAAAAACCATTAAATAAGTACCAATATAATTATTGACTCCCGTTTAGCGTATATCCCGTGTTTTACTTCATTTTACGACAAAAGTGAATGCACACATATAAGTTTACTCTAAATAACAAAGTAAACAACTTTTGTTATGTGCATGTTTGCCGAAAAACAAATAGAAAATAAAAAAAGCGAGTTTTTTATTTCAGCCACTCTTATAATCCCACTCCCCTCTGAACCTAAAATTTTTAATATAGCTTATAATTCATGGAAGAATTAATGCTAATTCACACACCGAGTTTTGCTAAGTTCGCTTCATTCGTTAGTGCCCCAACAAAATTGTTGGCTCTCGCTTTAGATTTTAGTGTATATTTCGTTTATACTTTTCTATTCGACAAAAGTGAATATAATAAAAGTTACTTTATATAGAAAAATAAACTACTTTTGTCATGTGCATAAAAGAAACCCCAATTGAAAACGAAATACAGCTATTTTTAAATTCAGGCCTCTCTTAAAACCCCCCACTCCTGCCCGTCCCCCTGAAATGTTGGTATGGCTCATTATAAGGAAGGTGTAAGTGCTAATACACATACCGAGGTTCATTTAGTTCCGTTAAGTCTTTCGTGCGAAAAAAAAGTGTATAAAATAAAAGTTACTCTAAAAAACAAAAAATAAACAACTTTTTTTATGTACATATATTTCCCGAAAACGAATAGGAAACGAAATACCGCTATTTTTCAATTCAGGCCTCCCTTACAACCCCCACTCCTGCCCGTCCCTAGAAAATGTTGGTATGGCTTGTAATTATGAAAGCGTTAGTGCTAATACACATACCGAGTTTTATTTATTTCGGTTGGGTCTTTTGCCCCAAATAAAGTTGTTCACTTCCGCTACAGGTTTTAGCGTATATCTCGTTTTATAATTCGGTATACGAAAAAAGTGTATATAACAAAAAATTACTCTAAATAACAAAATAAAAAAAACTTTTGTTATGTTCATAATCTGCCGAAAATGCAATAAGAAACGAAATACCGCTATTTTTTAAATTCAGGCCTTCCTTATAACCCCCACTCCTGCCCGTCCCTAGAAATGTTTGTATGGCTTGTTTATAAGGAAGGCGTTAGTGCTAATTCACATACCGAGTTTGGTTTAGTTCGGTTGAGTCTTTGTGCCAAATAAAAATTGTGGACTCCCGTTATAGTTTTTAGCGTATACTCATTTATACTTCCGTATATGGCAGTGAAGTGCAATATAACAAAAGTTACTCTAAATTACAAAAAAATAAACAACTCTTGTAATGGGCATATTTGCTGAAAAGCAATAGGAAACGAAATATCGCTATTTTTTAATTTTCAGGCCTCCCTTATAACCCCTCTCCTGTTCGTCTTAGAGAATATTAATATAGCCTAAAGTCTAAGTTGGGCTAGTAGTAATATACATACCAAGTTTCATAAAATTCGGTTCAGCCGTTTAGGCGTGAAAAGGTACCAAACAAACAAACCAATAAACAAACAAACAAACAAACAGACACGAAAAGAAACAAAATGCAGATATGGTGCCTATGACATGTGAAACGAAAAGTTACCATGAAAATTTCGCGAAAAAAATCAATGTACAGACAGAGGTTACAATTTATATATATATTTATATATATATATATATATATATATATATATGTATATATATATATATAGACAATTGGAACCTCTGTCTTTACATTGATTTTTTTCGCGAAATTTCATGGTAACTTTTCGTTTCACATGTCATAGGCACCATATCTGCATTTTGTTTCTTTCGTGTCTGTTTGTTTGTTTGTTTATTTGTTTGTTTGTTTGTTTGTTTGTTACCTTTTCACGCATAAACGGCTGAACCGAATTTTATATATATATTCGAATTTTATATATATATATATATATATATATATATATATATATATATATATATTATTGAACTGAAGTCATTTTCGTCATCTCCTGCGTAGGATCGATGGACATGTGAAGAAAAACTTCGAAAATCGCCTCATGAGTACGACCTCAATAGCAGATTTCCCTTAAGGGAGTTTTGCTAAAATGGGTCGAAGGGGCTCTCACTACATTTTTCGACGGGAATCCTCTTGGAACCCCGAACACTGCTCGTCCCCGATAGGATTAGGAGGAAAGCAGCAAGTGAAATCCATAGGCGTGTTCATCTGTCCTGAGCGACGTCAATTAATGGAGTCATTTATAGGCCAATGACGTCATTACATTAATCCGGGGCCAAGATAGCAATGAGAGCCGAGTAATGACTCCTTTCCAGGATAATGACTGGTATTTCCTCTGACCGTCTCGCTGGCCAACAAGACCACTTCTACATTAGCCTCTTTAATACATATTTCAAAGGATACACTTCCGACTCTAACATTAGGAAGGGGAAAAGGAAAAGTATAACTGGAATCCGCACAGAACTTCAGCGAGAGATCCATTACCCGAAATTCTGATTGAAGTAAGAGTTGAAGTCGTGTTAAAGAAATGATCCAGTAAAAGTATGTTCATTAAAAACCCATAACGATGCAATGGTTTCCAGGATATTCAGATATTACACAGTACAGTGAAAGCGGCAAACAAACAAAAGTCCGTCACGCAGGGGCTGCGTTAACTTAGCGATTTCCCACGTGCGTCAAGTATTTTCATTTATATCAAAAAGTAAAAATTCAATGAGAACAACATTTGGTATTTAGGCTTCACATAAAGTAATTCATAATATAAAAGCATATTGTTAATAAGACATTAGTAGGAGTTTACTGGTGCCCGAAAACCGAAAAATGCAAATATCTCGGTTAATAATTAAGATTGTGAAAAACGTACATAACAACACATATACAATATTAAATTTGCAATAAGATTGGTTCTATATAATATTTCGATCCGACGTATAATAACGGAGATATTAAGAATTTTTGAAATTCTCCCACTGGTCCGATTTTAACCGTTAACGAACTCGATATTTGTTTTTATATAAAACGATTATATATCAAGTTTAGTCAAAGCAAATACCTTTAATGGTCTTAACATTACAGTCCAACCACACAAAACTATGAATTATTCAAAAGGTATAATTTATTGTGCAGAAATAAGAGATCTAGAGGAAGATGAAATCCTTGAAGAATTGAAAGATAAAGAAGTTCTGCACATAAGGAGAATGAGGAACAACACGAAGAAATCGGCGCTATTTCTAGCAACGTTCGACTCCCCGAATATTCCAGAGCGCCTCCACATCGGCTATATGACAGTGCCTGTTCGCATTTATATCCCATCGCCGCTCATCTGCTTCACTTGTGGTTTACTGGGCCACCATTAATCATCGTGCAAGAGCCAACCAGTTTGCAGGAAATGCTCTAAATTGAAACACGATGACCCTTGCTCTGAAACTAAGTGCTGTTTATGAATTTGAAATAAAAAAGTCCGTCACGCAGGGGCTGCGTAAACTAAGCAGATTTCCCACGTGGTTTTACAATAGGGAAATCTGCCTAATAACAACTGTAGTAGTAAGAAACCTCTAAACCTAAAACATTATTTAGGGCGTAACAACCCAGTAGTTTCTAGCCCCAAAAAACAGTTGACCTAACCTCTAAACCTATTCACGAGGGGCGAAGTTATAGAAACGGCCGCCAGAGCTCTCGCCGGAAAGTTCGAACATAGCCTACTGGTGACCAGTATCACGCAGAATACAAATGCAAATATCTCGGTTAATATTCAAGATACAGAATAAATGAATAGAACAATATTTATAGTAAATGTAATTTGCAATAAGATTTATTCTATACAATTTTTCGATCCGACGCATAATAACGGAGATATTTTAAATTTTCAAAAATCCCCCCTCTAAACCCTCCCCTCCCACTGGTCCGATTTCAGCCATTAACGAACTTGATCTTTCTTTTTACATAAAACGATTAAATTCCGAGTTTGGTAAAGATCAAACAAGAATTGCGACCGCTAGAGCGTTAACAGACAAATATATATATATCTGATCTACCTCAATAGCTGATTTCCCTTAAGGGAAATCTGCTAAAAGAAGATGGTAATAAATAAACTAAGTTACCAAGAAGCTAAGAAAGTGTACTTATACGAAAAAAACAGTTCGTACGCAACGAAAGTGAAAGGAAACCAACCTGATTCATCAGCTGTGAACATGCTAACAGGTCTAATTGAAAAAATGAACCAAAGGTTAATGGTTTTAGAAAATTTCATTATGACCAAGTGCAGTCAACAAAATACTTTAAGCCCACCAGCAAGTGAAAATGATTGTACAACACTCACTACAGCTGATCCTAACAAAAGTAATGTTAAAGCCAAAAGAAATGCTAAAACTAATGAAATTCTGGCATTAGACACGAAAAAAGAAGCCAGGAATGGAAGAAGCAGCAGTAAGAACAATGGGAATCAGAAAAATTTACTTAAAGGCAATCTCAGAGAGAAGAAAAGATGAATACTCGCATTATTTTGCCCCAATTACTATGGTTTTATTTCTATTTATTATTTTCCATCGTTTTATTTTATTTTTTTTTATTACTAATGTTCATTTTATTTGGTAATCCTTTAGTTGATCCAATTGTTCATCCATTTTACTGGTTATATATTCTGTCCTTTATAAGTTATAGTTCCCTTCTGTTATTAATCTTTAAATTTCTATAATTTTAAACACTACTGAATGATCTCTCTCATTCAATGGAAATTTAATGGTATTCAGAAACACATTGGGGACCTGAAGCGCTTACTGGAGGATAATCCAGGAGGATTAAGCACTATGTGGAACTCTCCTGTAAGTAATAGAAAAGGAATACAGCTACAAAACATTTTTGAACACTTCGATTTAATTACACTTAATTCAAATTCTCCAACACATTTATGCCCTCGGACTGGAACACTGACTAACATTGACATTTCTTTATCTTCTCCCTCTATCTTCACGCGCTTTTCATGGAGAGTTGATCAAGATTCCCATGGAAGTGATCACTTTCCAATACACATTTTAACCAACTCTTCTCACTCACTATTTCACAACATTTCAAGATTCAACACCAAAAAAGCTAATTGGAATACTTATCAGGATTACATTACTGGAAAGCTTAAGTCGGTTAACCCTCAAAGTATTATTGAGCTAACCTCTCTAATGTTAGAAGCAGCTGAGATAAGTATTCCAAAAACTTCACGGACATACAAAAAACCTCCAGTTCCTTGGTGGAATGATGAATGCAGAATTGCTGTAATGAACAGAAAAAGAGCTCTTAATTTATTCCGTCTGACGTAAATCTCCTAGACAACAAAAGGAAAAAATCCGAAGCCCAATGGGTTATTAAGAATAGTAAAAGACAGTGCTGGATAGATTTTTTATCTAATATAAATCGACGCTTACCCGCAAAAGACATATGGACTAAAATTCACCAAATTACTCATAAAAAATACCGCAAACCAATTACAGGACTAGAACACAATAACAAGATCATTACCGACCAACAGACAATCACTAACATCTTAGGAGAACATTTCAGTAATGTGTGCAGCTCCGAAAACTATACAATACAATTTTTCAGACACAAAACACTAACTGAAACTATGACTTGCCCCATTATTCCAACTTACCAACACCCACTAAACGATCCCTTCAGTTTCACAGAACTAAAACTCGCAATATCGACTGTAAAAATGACTTCACCAGGACCCGACCTTATCACATATGATATGATAAAAAATCTACCAGAACAATGCTTACCATTTCTTCTTCACCTATTGAATGAAGTTTACACTAGGGGTACGTACCCTCACACCTGGAATGAAGCTATAGTTATACCAGTTCTAAAACCTGGGAAAAGCAAGAAACTAGTCACAAGCTATCGACCGATTTCATTGACAAATTCCCTTTGCAAAGTCATAGAAAAGATGGTCAATAAAAGGCTTTTGTGGTTCTTAGACCATAAAAAACTGCTATCTCCTTTCCAATGTGCATTTAGACCTGGGCATTCCACTATGCACCATATAGCACGGATGGAAAGCAAAATACTTAATGCATTCCTTGAAAAAAAATTAGTGTTAGTAATATCCCTTGATCTGGAGAAAGCATATGACTCTGTATGGAGAAGGCTTATTCTCTCTCAGTTGATCGAATGGGGTGTCCAGGGAAACATTATAAGGTTCCTGCATAACTATTTGTCTGAACGATTTTTCAGGGTGAGGGTAGGTACTGCTTTATCAAACGCATTTCTGCAGGAGAATGGAGTGCCTCAGGGAGGTGTGCTGAGTACAACCTCGTTCAACATAGCTGTAAATTCTGTCATAAAGTATATCCCCCAAGAAGTATCTTACTGCCTGTATGCTGATGACCTTGTCTTATACATCACTTACACTTCATTAACATACGCACAAAACATCATACAACACACTTAAATGAACTTCAAAAATGGTGTTCTGTAACTGGGTTTAAGTTGTCAATCGAAAAAACAAAGTTACGAAGTTCACCCGAAAAAGAAGTTACGAATGCCCACAATTAACACTCCACAACACTATTATAAATAAGACAGACGAACTTACATTTCTAGGACTTACATTTGACAGAAAACTCACATGGGTTCCCCATTTAAAGGGCCTCATTAGGAAATGCAAGAAAAGCTTGGACTTATTAAGGGTACTTAGTAATTCTGCATGGGGAGCTGACAGATGTTCTATGCTAACTTTTTATCATGCTTATACCAGGTCATTGTTGGATTATGGCTGTATAGCATATTCACCAGCCAGTCCAAATACACTTAAAATGTTAGACACAATACACACCACAGGACTGAGAATAGCAACTGGAGCCTTCAGATCGAGCCCTGTTGATAGTTTATGCGTTGAAGCGGGAGAACCTCCATTGGAATACAGGAGACTTATCATCTGCTTAAAATTTATTTTAAAATGCAAAGCACTTGATACTCCATGCGTCAATGTATTTTTAAATAACACACTTTACAACAAATACATAGAAAAACACACTAAACATAAACCTCTAGTCGTACGCACTTCAGAAAACACTATTGATTCGAACATATTACAAACTCAAATACACTATAACAGAAACATAACACTCCCTCCATGGAGAATAAATAACTTAACCATTAATTTAACTAAAACAAAACTTAACAAAAGAAATCCTTTATCTTCCAAATTTTACAAAATAGCTTATAACTCAATTGTAGCAAATAACCCAAACTCACTTCACACTTTTACAGACGGATCCAAGACTGACTTTGGAACAGCAGCTGCAGCAATTATTAATACTGACATTTACACTACAAAACTGAACAACAATACAAGCATTTACACAGCTGAGTTACAAGCCATAAATATAGCCCTTTCAAAATTTCACAATGTTCAAAATTCCCAAATTTACTTATTCACAGATTCCTTAAGTTCTTTATTCTCCTTAGAGAATATTTACAGTACTCATCCCATCATAACCCAAATTTTAGAAAACATTATACATCTTCAAAACAACATTACACTAGTATGGCTACCAGGACACCAAAATATTGGACAAAGTACTGAAGTCGATGAACATGCAAAATTAGCTACCCAAAACCTTGACGTGGACACAAATGAACTAACGGTAGACGATTTAATACACTCTGCAATAACTAACGTACTACATGATTGGCAACACAAATGGCTACAAACAGACAATAAACTAAGACAAATTAAATCAACAGTACTCACACGGACTAACAAAATTGCAACATATTCGCGGAGAGAGGAAGTGATTTTAACAAGGCTCCGCATAGGTCACTCCTTTATTACTCATAACTATTTAATGGAAAAAAGGGAGCAGCCCAAATGCAATGTATGCAATTTGACTCTTACAATAAAACACATACTGACAGACTGCAAGAGACGAGATCATTTACAGATACCCCACGACCTACATGACTTACTCACTGAAGGTAGCCCATACATACCCACTATACTACAACATTTAAAAGACATTAACATATGCACAAAAATTTAACTAATATAATCCATTTAAAATTAATGTTTGCGTTTTAAAATAAATGTTATAATTTCCTATAGATGTGCGCGTGCCAGTTGTGTTTGTGTATGTATGTGTGTGTGTGTTGTGTGTGGGTGTATGAGTTTTCACTCACTCCAGTGTGTTTTAGGGAGTACAGAGTTTTATGTAAATAGTCACTAGTAAAAACTTATATTTTATGTAAACCTTAATCATTTTAAATTTCTTTTATTCATGTTTTACACCAATTTTATTTTAATTATTGATTTATTTATTTAATATTTAAATATTTTATTAATGATTTCTTTGTTGTCCAATATCAATAGTTTTGATTTACAGTTTTCACCTAGCTTTGAATTTTGTCTTTATTTGTTCTCTTGCTCATTTATTTTTTATCTATGCTGTATTCAATATTTGTTTTTTGATTTCCATTCATGCCTTTTGAGTTCCATTTCCGTTTTTGAGTTCTAGTTCCGTTTTTGTGTTTCATTCAGTTTTTGTGTTTAATTTCGCCTTTTGTGTTATATTTTTTTATTCCAGTTCTGTTTTGAGTTGCGTTCCTATTTTATTCCCATTTCTGTTTTGATTTCATCTCTGTTTTTCGTGTTTTCTCTCTGTGTTTTGATCCTTTTATGTTTTGTAATCCTTTTATGTTCCTTTTGTGTTCTGTGTTCCTTTTGCGTTTTGTGTTCCTTATCTGTTTTGTTTTCTTTTTGTGCTTTGTGTTGCATTTCTGTTTTGTTTAATTTTGTTAATTTTTTTTTGTTTGTATTGTTTTGTTTTTTTTAAGTTACAAATCCTTTAGTTTAGAGCAACATCGCCGAAGCTGCGAAGCTCCAATAAATAAATAAATAAATAGTAACTATAGCACAATAATACAATACAACAGCTTGTTATTTTTAAGACATGTGTAGGAGTGGGATTTTACTGAATGCTGAAAACTAAAAAATGCAATCATCTCGGTTAATAATCAAGATCATGAAAAAACGTACTTATAAACATTTATAGAAAATTACAATTGCAATAATATAGATTATATACAAATTTTCGACATAGCCCATAATAACGGAGATAATTTAAATTTTCTAAATTCCCCCTTTAAACTCTTCTGTCAGCCTTTAACGAACTTGATCTTTATTTTTAGATAAAACGCTCATATGCCTCATTTTCCTCATCTCCTTGGTAGGATCGATGGACATTTGAAGAAATTTTTAGAAAATCGCTTCATAAGTACAAGCTCAATAACTGGTATCCCTGAAGGGAAATCTGCTAAAACCGATAAGTAGAAGGGGGGGGGGGGTTACTTGAGGTAGAGGCCAAGACAGTACGAATAACTCACTTAATACTTGAGTCACGAAAAAATGTATAAATCAACAATTGTAGAGCATCAATAGCATAATAAGATTGGATGTTTAAAATTTTCCGATACAACATATGATAAGGGAGATATTTTGAGGTCTTGACTCTATACCCCCATATTCCACCCCCTCCCCAATTTCAACCTTTAACTAATATGATGTTTTGTGTGTAATGATTCAGTTAAAAATCGATTATGTTATAGAAGAAATTAATATTTTCGATTCACGTTCGCCAAATCTTAATTGATGAAGCAATCAGACAACGTATTATCATTTACCGTACACAGTAAACATTCAATGAAAACAATATATGGTGTTTAAGATTACAATAAAATGGTTCATGGTATAACAGATTTCTGTTAATAGTAGAACATAGGATGGCAGGTTTGCTGAAGGCTGAACACTAAAATATGCAAATATCTCCAAGTTATTTATAATGTAGAGCTCCGTAACTACGGCGACTTGGCTATTCTTAGACATGGGGCGGGGGGGGGGGGAACAAAACAAAAACAAGTAAACCAAATAATAAAAAATTCAACACGGAATAATATAAAGAACAAAACTAAGGGAAAGGAACACAAAAGAACCAAGAAACACGAACACAACTTAGAACTAAAACAGGTGGTAAATTAATAAGTGAAAAGAAAACTTGGTAACTTTGAAACAGTTACCAAATTTAAATTCAAATTTAAACACGTCACACACACTCATTAAACAATTTTAAAATCTGTAATTAAATATTCTCAAAGTGCCCAATTGTTTTTAAATATGTCAGAATCGTGGCAATATGTGGGCTAGCCTCAGTCAGTAGTAGTTCCTTCAGGTCAGGTGAAATGTTTAGGCAAGTTCGTAATTATTCTGGTTAATATTGAGGATAGAAAATAAATGTATATTGCAATATTTATAGTACATTTTATTTGCTATAAGATTGGTTCTAAACAATTTTACGATCCGGATCGTATTAACGGAGATATTTTGAATTTTCGGAATTCCTTCTTAACCCCACCTCCCTCCCACTACTCGGATTTCAGTAATTAACGAACTTGATTTTTAGTTTTAAATAAGCCGTTGAAATGTCCAGTTTGGTAACGATCAAATGAAATTGGGACCACTTTGGATATGGATATATATAAAACTTTGAAAGCACAGTTCATTTTCGTAGGTCATTTGAAATACATTATTTTTCTCAATCCTGTGTCTCCTAAAATTTTAAATAGAATTTCAGACTAACATTTGAGTTCCGTTTGTTTACTTTGAGGCGAGACCCGTGGTTTGAACTAGAACCTATTCTGAAGCCTAGCAGAGAACCTTGTTTGTCTAGTTCCTGAATAGTTCATAACAACCGGTTATTTTCTATTTGGGAATCGCCTGTTAACGGGCCCATCTACCTCGGTGTTTTTTGGGATGCATATACCTCCTTGGCCTAATGGAATAGTTTTATTAACCTACATAATACAGGAAACACAGACCTAGAGGCTTCCGGGGGAGTCTGCTTAAATTAGGTAAAAGGGTTGACCCCAAAAAATAAGGCACGATTTCACCATTGATATTTAACACGAGGTTAGGTATTTGAAAATATTAATATGTTCCTATATAATACATAAATAAATAAATAAAGGTTGTACAACACTACAAATTAATGCAGATATTCTGTCATTAGAGGTGAACAAAGCTTAGGTTAGACGATAAATATATGCTATTTAGGAATACTTAAGTTGGATATTAGAAGGGATATTTAGCGTTTTGAATGTAAACACACAGTTCTGCCAGCCTCACACCGGATTGAAAAAAAAAATTGCTGAAATATATCAGAATATAACATAATAATTTTATAGAGAACTATTTACTATATCTTGTACTGTAATTAATAATGAGTCAGAATAATTGTTATCTCAAACAAACAAATTAATTTGGTCTTCTCAGGACTGCCAAACCGAGCCTGGTGTTAACATTCCTGCTTGTACTTTATTATTTATTTCAGATCGTGCATACTTATTAGTTTCATCAATAATTTCTTAAAGCAACTCACGAGCAATAAATCATTTTCAGTTTCAGGAGCAGGTTAAGGTTCCTGATATCCTCCTTGTCCTGTAAACACAAAATCCGGGAAGGAATCCTCGCCATCTGGCCAATCTCCCATCCATCGTTGTCCTCTACCAAAATTCTTCCTTCTTCTCTATTTTGATTCAAATTTTCTTGAGCTATATCATTTGTACTATAGATATTTTCGTCCACAACAATACAATTACAATTATTTATTCATGGACACCACATCAAAGGTGATTTGGCCTTTCAAAAGTAACAGAAGGTAACAAGAACAAAAAATACCTTAACAACAAGTAACAGTAGTAAATACCTTAACAACAAATAATAATAACAAATACCTTAACAACAAGTAACAATAACAAATACCTTAACAACAAGTAACAGTAGTAAATACCTTAACAACAAATAATAATAACAAATACCTTAACAACAAGTAACAATAACAAATACCTTAACAACAAGTAACAATAACAAATACCTTAACAACAAGTAACAATAACAAATACCTTAACAACAAGTAACAATAACAAATACCTTAACAACAAGTAACAATAACAAATACCTTAACAACAAGTAACAATAACAAATACCTTAACAACAAGTAACAATAACAAATACCTTAACAACAAGTAACAATAACAAATACCTTAACAACAAGTAACAATAACAAATACCTTAACAACAAGTAATAATAACAAATACCTTAACAACAAGTAACAATAACAAATACCTTAACAACAAGTAACAATAACAAATACCTTAACAACAAGTAATAATAACAAATACCTTAACAACAAGTAACAATAACAAATACCTTAACAAAAAGTAACAATAACAAATACCTTAACAACAAGTAACAATAATAAATACTTTATCAACAATTAACAATAACAAATACTTTGACAACAAGTAACAATAATAAATACTTTAACAAGTAACAATAACAAATACCTTAACAACAAGAAACAATAACAAATACCTTAACAACAAGTAATAATAACAAATACCTTAACAACAAGTAATAATAACAAATACCTTAACAAAAAGTAACAATAACAAATACCTTAACAACAAGTAACAATAATAAATACTTTATCAACAATTAACAATAACAAATACTTTGACAACAAGTAACAATAATAAATACTTTAACAAGTAACAATAACGAATACCTTAACAACAAGAAACAATAACAAATACCTTAACAACAAGTAATAATAACAAATACCTTAACAACAAGTAATAATAACAAATACCTTAACAACAAGTAACAATAACAAATACCTTAACAACAAGTAACAATAACAAATACCTTAACAACAAGTAATAATAACAAATAACTTAGCAATAATACCAAAAAAGAAAAAGGAAAAAAAAAAAAAATAGGTGGATGATTAATTAATAGCATAATTTTAAATTTTGTTGTACACCACAATAGAATCATCCATTTCTAGAGCCGATTCAGTCTCTGAATCACAAAGGGTACTCACTTCACTTTCATCTTCTTCAAAGTTCTCATCCCCATCATTTTGTCGTTTACGGCGCTCTTCTTCTTCTTCCAACTCCCGTAAAATCCTTAGAATTTGTTCTTCCTCCATCACGATTCAGGAAAACCAAAAAAAAAAAAAAACCGCACAGAAGAAAAGCAACATGTGGCACAAGATTGAACGACAAACTCAACAGAACTATTCTTCTAATTCACAAATCGAGACGTCTTAGGTATTGATATGATCAGCTGATAGCCTCGAATGGCGCGACCTATTTAAAAAATACCAGGGAGGGCCCTGCAAAAGATTGGAGGACAGAAATTCAATAAGGGTGATCCAGCGGCATGAGAGCTGTGACGTCAATGTTTGCCGGTCTCAGCCCGTGGATGGAGCTAAGGGACAGCTCACCGAAAAACAATAGTCATATTTGACTGATACTTGCTTCCCGCCGGGATCAGGTCGTCATGGGTCCGCTAAGGGTTAATGTAATCCTGGAAGATACAGCAGTTTCTTTTGAATGAAACTATGCAGGTGGAAAATATATTCCTTTTAGAAATTAGTTTAAAATAAATAAATCTGAGAACGTTTTTTGTTATTTTGATGTTCCTTGAACATTTTATGGATTCAATTTCTTTCGAGTTACTTTTAGCAGATTTCCCTTAAGGGAAATCAGCTATTGAGGTCGTACTCATGATGCGAGTTTCGAAAAATTTCTTCAAATGTCCATCGATCCTACCCAGGAGATGACGAAAATGAGGTCCGTTCAAAATTATATATATATATCTATATATATATATATATATATATATATATATATATATATATATATATATATATATTTGTCTGTTAACGCTCTAGCGGTCGCAATTTTTGTTTGATCGTTACCAAACTCGGAATTTAATCGTTTTATGTAAAAAGGAAGATCAAGTTCGTTAATGGCTGAAATCGGACCAGTGGGAGGGGGGTTTAAAGGGGGGGATTTTTTGAAAATTCAAAATATCTCCGTTATTATGCGTCGGATCGAAAAATGGTACAGAATAAATCTTATTGCAAATTAAATTTACTATAAATATTGTTATATACATTTATTCCCTATTTTGAATATTAACCGAGATATTTGCATTTTTATGAAATTTGGGCCGATAACGGATTTTTGAATTTCCCGCGAAAAGCTAGCTCCGCCCTTTGCCGTAACCGTTTGGCTCTGCTATGGAGATTTCCCTATTGTATAACTTCACGTGGGAAATCTGCTTAGTTTACGCAGCCCCTGCGTGACGGACTTTTTAGGATCCATTTCATTCCCCCTAGACTTGTATCTAAGATACTTTTGTAGGCTACAATTATTATGTCCCAGCATTTTTCAATCAAAAGGTCCGAATTTCGAAATAATGTTTTGTGCATTTTACGGCTAAAGGATGTGTCCAATCGAAGAACTCGCCGATATAAACTCATTTTAGAATTTGATTCTCTATATGAAGCCGTCCTAAAAATTATGACATTCTATTGAAAATTCCAGAGTTATAGCACATGGAGAACTGTTGGAGAAGGTTACGAGGTTGAAGACGAACAGAAAAGATTCTTCAGGGGACACAATTATTGCACACTAGGTCTCAGCATTTTGTTAATACAATTAGCGATTTTAAGGGGGGGGGGCGGCATGGGAACTGGGACACCCTGTGTGTATATATATATACACACAAACACGTGTGTGTGTGTGTGTGTGTGTGTGTGTATGTGTGTGTGTGTGTGTATGTGTATGTGTTTATCTATATATATAAAATTGTAACCTCTGTCTGTACATTGATTTTTTTCGCGGAATTTCGCGATAACTTTTCGTTTCACATGTCAAAGACACCATAACTGCATTTTGATTCTTTCGTGTGTGTTTGTTTATTTGTTTTTTTGTTTGCTACCTTTTCACGCATAAACGGCTGAACCGAATTTTATGAAACTTGGTATGTATATTACTACTAACCCCACTTAGGCATTAGGCTATATTAATATTCTCTGAGACAAACAGGAGTGGGGGTTATAAGGGAGGCCTGAAATTAAAAATAAAGTTATTTCGTTTCCTATTGGTTTTTCGGCAAATATGCACATAACAAAAGTTGTTTATTTTGTTATTTAGAGCATTTTCTGTTGTTGTAAAATGAAGTAAATACGGGATATAAGCTAAATCTATAGCGGTAGTCCACGATTTTATTAGTACTTATTAAGTGTTTTTAATATAGGCATATTATGACAAATGATGTTATGCTTTTTTAGTCTTATCTATTTCGATTATTTAGTTCTAATTATGATTCGGATTAGTGAGGTTATACATCTCCCCCCCCCTTCTCCTCATTTATTTATTTTCCCTAGAAAATAACTTTGTTATTTATTTCCAATAGAAATTTAAACTATAAGAGCATTACCATTATTTAATTTGTATAATGTATTATTTAACAAAAATCGTGCTGAATTTCCTTGCGGAAGTAGTAGGGAATCAAACTCTTTGATTTTGGTAATATATTATCTTATTTCCGATATCTTGATGTTATTAAAACAAATATGTACTACTATCATAACAATTAAACGTTAATGGTAATGCCATTATGACAAAAGACAATATGCGTTTAAACTCGATATGATTGTTTAAAGTATTACTTAGGTTGCAGGGACGGCTACGATCTCTTCCCCTCGACTAGCTTTTAGCAGATTTCCCTTAAGGGAAATCAGCTATTGAGGTCATACTCATGACGCGAGTTTCGAAAAATTTCTTCAAATGTCCATCGATCTTACCCAGGAGATGACGAAAATGAGGTCCGTTCAAAATTATATATATATATATATATATATATATATATATATATATATATATATATATACTAGCTAAGGTACCCGGCGATGCCCGGGAAATCATTGCTGACTGACTAATGATTGTATTTTTATAGCAAGACTTCAATGTGTACAATTGCACTTCCCTCCACGATGTATTGTTTTTTCAAAACAGCCAATCCTAAAGTGTAACTTTCAGGGTTAATAGAATAGAAATTTTAGTTTTGGAGAATATATGAAAATGGGTTCCTAATTTATCCCTCACGGCTTTTTGACTCACGGTTTTTGAATAACTCAAACCATAATCATGGGTAGCATTTATCACAATTAAATGTCATCTATAATGAACATATTTCCTGCCAAAAATCAAACCAAGCACATATACATAGTTTTAGCATAGTTTTATACATAAGATTATATTCGTATTAGTCAGCCTCAGTGGAAATCACTTCCCGTCGTGGCAGCATTCAACAGGAAATAACTAAACTCAATTACCTCCCGTCCATTTCCGCTCTCGCAAGAGCGTTATCATCGTTGTTTTCCTTAGAATATTGATTCAGAATATTATTTTTATAATTTATCTCCCTGATGGAACTAAATAATAGATCCCTAAACATAATTTCATTTATGTTCAAAAAGCTAGATGAGGGGAAGAGAGCCCCCCTGCAACCTAGTAATACTTTAAACATTCATTTCGAGTATATATTAAATACCAGAAATGCTCTTATAGTTTATATTCTATTAGAAATAAATAAAAAAGTTATAGGGAAAATAAATAAATAAATGAGGAGGCGACTGAGATTTATAAGCTCACTAATCCGAATCATACTTACAACTATCATATAAGACTAAAACATAACATCTTTTGTCATAATATCCATTTATTAAAAACACTTAATTAAGCACTAATAAAATTAATGACTCCCGCAATGGATTTAGCGTATATGCCGTGTTAACTTCATTTACGGCAAAAGCGAATACAACAAAAGATACTTTAAATAATAAAAGTAAACAACTTTTGCTATGTGCACGTTAGCCAAAAAAAAATAGAAAATGAAAATTGCGAATTTGTATCTCAGGCCTGTCTTATAACCCCCACTCCCGTGTGAACCTAAACATTTTAATATAGCTTATAATCATGGAAGAATTAATGCTAATTCGCATACCAAGTTTTGTTAAATTCGGTTCAATCGTTTGAGCTCAACAAAATTGTTGGCTTCCGCTTTAGATTTTAACGCATATCTTGTTTATGTTATTCCGCAAACGTGAACATAACCAAAGTTACTTTAAATAACAAAATAAACAACTTTTGTCATGTGCATATTTGCAGAAAAACCAGTAGAAAAAGAAATATTGCTATTCTTAATTTCAGGCCTCCCTTATAGCCCCCACTCCTGCCCGTCCCTAGAAATATTGGTATGGCTTATGATAATTAAGACGTCAGAGATAATACACATACCGAGTTTTATTTAGTTCAGTGGACTCTTTTGTGCCAAATAATATTCTTGACACCCGCTATAATTTTTAGCGTATAACGCCTTTATAATTCGGTATTCGACGATAGTGTATATAACAAAAGTTTCTCTAAATAACAAAATAAACAACTTTTCCTATGTGCATATTTGCCGAAACACCAATAGGAAACGGAATATCACTATTTTTAATTTCAGGCCTCCCTTATAACCCCCACTCCTGTTCGTCTCAGAGAATATTAATATAGCCTAAAGTCTAAGTTGGGTTAGTAGTAATACACATACCAAGTTTCATAAAATTCGGTTCAGCCGTTTATGCGTGAAAAGGTAACAAACAAACAAACAAATAAACAAACAAACAAACAAACAAACAAACAAACAGACACCAAAGAAACAAAATGCAGTTATGGTGTCTATGACATGTGAAACGAAAAGTTATCGTGAAATTTCGCGAAAAAAACCAATGTACAGACAGAGGTTACAATTTTATATATATATAGATATATATATATATATATATATATATATATATATATATATATATATATATATATATATATATATTTGTCTGTTAACGCTCAAGCGGACGCTATTTTCGTTTGAACGTTACCAAACTCGATATTTAAACGTTTTATGCAAAAATAAAGATCAAGTTCGTTAATGGCTGAAATCGGACCAGTGGGAGGGGGGGGTTAGAGGGGAGGATTTTCTAAAATGTGAAATATTTCCGTTACTATACGTCGGATCGAAAAATTGTATAGAATCAATCTTATTGCAAATTAAATGTACTATAAATAATGTATATACATGTATTCTGTATCTTGAATATTAACCGAGATATTTGCATTTTTCTGTTTTCAACTTCTGAGATGAGATCGGCCAACTTCGGGTCTAGTCGTGAGTTTCCGTCAAGAGCTAGTTCGGGCCGTTCCCGTTAATGTTTAACTCTCTATTCTGAAATTTCTCTTTTTTAAAACTTCACGTGGGAAATCTGCTTAGTTTACGCAGCCCCTGCGTGACGGACTTTTTAATATAAATGAAATAATTTTAACTCTCCGTTAGGCGCGGGTCATTTTCAAACGACTCTAGGCGCGGGTCACCTATGAGGTGACGATGGAGAAATATGTTGGTAAAACTGCTTCTTAGGGCAAAAATAGAGTTCAAACATATATAAACGTTTATCTGAACAAATAGTAAAACTATTTTATGTTAGCAAAGTAACACATGAATATGTCTTACAACTATCAAAAATATTAATTCATTCCAGGTCACATGAAGCAATTTATGAACAATGAATTCTTTAGGTACTACTTACTTAGCTACTAGAAAATATATATAAAAAGTCCGTCACGCAGGGGCTGCGTAAACTAAGCAGATTTCCCACATGAAGTTTTACAATAGGGAAATCTGCCTAATAACAACTGTAATAGTAAGAAACCTCTAAACCTAAAACATTATTTAGGGCGTAACAACCCAGTAGTATCTAGCCCCAAAAAACAGTTGACCTAACCTCTAAACCTATTCACGAGGGGCGAAGTTATAGAAACGGCCGCCAGAGCTCTCGCCGGAAAGTTCGAACATAGCCTACTGGTGACCAGTATCACGCAGAATACAAATGCAAATATCTCCGTTAATATTCAAGATACAGAATAAATGTATAGAACAATATTTATAGTAAATTTAATTTTCAATAAGATTTGTTCTATACAATTTTTCGATCCGACGCATAATAACGGAGATATTTTGAATTTTCAAAAATCCCCCCCTCTAAACCCCCCCCCTCCCACTGGTCCGATTTCAGCCATTAACGAACTTGATCTTCCTTTTTACATAAAACGATTAAATTCCGAGTTTGGTAAAGATCAAACAAGAATTGCGACCGCTAGAGGGTTAACAGACAAATATATATATATATATATATATATATATATATATATATAATTTTGAACGGGCCTCATTTTCGTCATCTCCTGGGTAGGATCGATGGACATTTGAAGAAATTTTTCGAAACTCGCGTCATGAGTACGACCTCAATAGCTGATTTCCCTTAAGGGAAATCTGCTAAAAAAGTACAATAAGAATAGTATAGAACTACTTAATCATTTGATTTATCCTGGAATAACAAATACAAAACAAAAGTCCGTCACGCAGGGGCTGCGTAAACTAAGCAGATTTCCCACGTGATGTTTAGTAATAGATAATTAAACATACTGCTAACACAACAACATCGTGAATAAATACAAACGGAAATAAGAAATGTTTCATCCAATTTCAATAACCTACCGACAGGAAGCGTTAGGTTAGAAATGTAAACAAACAGGGGCCGACCCGTTTGTTTACATTTCTAACCTAACCTCTGCCTCACATCGGAAAGAAAAACAATTACTGAAATATATCAAAATATAACACATTATTTTATTGAGAACTATTTACTATATCTAGTACTGTAATTAATAATGAGTCTGAATAATTGTTATCTCAATCAATAAAATTTTAGTAGTCCAAAACTTTAAGATGGGGGGGGGAGTCAGCAGGGCATATTTACATGTATCTCGTATAATAAAGGTCTCTTGAATACAATTTTTGGTATTTAAACTTCCAATAATGTGATTTATTTTGTAGCAAAGTATTGTTTACGTAACATGAGTAGAAGTGGCGGTTTGCTGAAAACTGAAAAATGCAAATATCTCGGTTAATATTCAAAATAGAGAATAAACGTATATAACAATATTTATAGTAAATTTAATTTGCAAAAAGATTGGTTATATACAATTTTTCGATCCGACCTATGGTAACGGAGATATTTCGAAATTTCAAAAATCCTCCCCTCTAAACCCCCCCTCCCCCTGGCCCGATTTCAGCGGTTAACGAACATGATCTTTCTTTTTACATAAAACGACTAAATATCGAGTTTGGTAACGATTAAACAAAAATTGCGACCGCTAGAGCGGTAACAGACAAATATATAGATAGATAGATATATATAGATATATATATATATATATATATATATATATATATATATATATATATATATATATACAGTTTTGAACGGACCTCATTTTCGTCATCTCCTGGGTAGGATCGATGGACATTTGAAGAAAAATTTCGAAAATCGCGTCATGAGTACAACCTCAATAGCTGATTTCCCTTAAGGGAAATCTGCTAAAAACATTTAAGATAGAAAAGGATATTAAAACGTTTCACGTCGAATCTTTTAGTGCCATATAGTTCTACTCAGGTGAGTTTCTTGCCCAACATGTTTTACATAAAATTTTCTACATTCATTCCCGCTCCTCTGTATGTGCAAGCTAAGTAAAGAAGGCCTATATAGGCTTTTATTTCTGTGAAGTCCGTCTCTTTAGCATCCCTCTGCCTAGAAAATTCTGGCTCCACGATTTTTATAAATTCGTTTGTGTGGTGCACAATACTACTAATAATCGTCTCATCAAAGAGACAGAACCAGCAGTCAAGTTCATTAGTAGCCTCCTTTGCCGCCCCTTTCACTCCCGGAAGGTGTGTCAATACATTTTGTTTTCCTGTTTTACGCAAAGGTGTGGGGTTTCCTCCACTCAAAACGGTCAACAACCTTTCTGTTCACTCTTCTCAATGCAACATATTATCCGTGTGACTGCTCATCCTCCCCATCACTTTTTGATTCCACGTCACATTGTTCAGTCTCCGAGTCTATACCCCGTTCTTCCTAGCCGTCTTCAAATTCCGAATCTGTGCCATGCTGTATGTTATAGTCTTCTTCGAAAGGGTCCAGCAATGTGTGGTGGCGTCTAGCAATGCCGTTTTGATTACTCAACTCAAAAATACGTATTTCCTGGTCCATTTTTTCTGAAAAATGTTTGGTCGCCATTGATGGTCGTGGTCACCTAGAGGTAAATTCATATTTTGTAGGTATATTTAACTATACAAAAACCATCAAGTCACTACAAATGGCAAATGATAAATATGTCTAAGATAAATAGATTAAATATAGAAATAAAAGAAATTGAAATACTTACAATTTTGGTCGCGGTGCACCTGTGGGGTGATTTGAGCATAAGGAACGCACTGTGTAAAAACTTCGAAGGTCAAACCTATACTGTTTTGAGGAGGAAGGGAAGCTCTAAGCATTGCTGGAGGCGGAAGTCGTTGGGTCCATTCAATCGGAAGCTATTGGAAAAACATCTCAAAAATGCACCTGTCAGGACGCCGCGACTAACGGAGGGTTAAGGGTAACACTATTATTTACTTCCATCAGGTAGATAAATTATTAAAATAATATTTTGAATCAATAATTTAAGGAGATGAATGTTGATGGCTCTAACGCGAGAGCGGAAATAGACGGGAGGCTAATATAGTTAATTGAGTTTACTTATTTCCTGTTTAATGCTGGTATTACGGGAAGTGATTTCATTGAGATCTACTATTACGAATATAACCTTACGTGTCTAAACTATGCTTAAACTATATGTAATCGTATTGGTTTTTAAAAGGAAATATGTTCATTATAGATGATATTAAATTGTAATAAATGCTATTAATGATTATGGTTTGAATTATTCAAAAACGGTGCGTCAAAAAGTGGAGAAGGATAGATTAGGAACACATTTTTATTTATTCTTCATAACTAAAATTTCTATTCTATTAATACGCAAAATTTACGACCCCTTTTCTAGGATTGGCTATTTCGGAAAAAAAAAACATTACGTCGTGGAGTGAAGTGTATTTGGTACACATTGAAGTCTTTGCAATATAAGAATGCCATCATTAGTCAGTCAACAATATGATTTCCCCGGGCAATCGCCCGGGTTTAATTAACCTTAGCTAGTCTATATATATATATATATATATATAGTATATATATATATATATATATTTATATATTATATATATATATATTATATATATATATTATTATATATATCTTGCTACGTTTTTATCACAAAAACAAAATTATTGGGAACTCCCGCTCCCGCTTAGTTTTTAGCGTACATAACTCATTTAGTAATTCGGTATTTTTTACCACAAAAAAGTATATAACAAAAGTCTACTCTAAACAAATAAAATAACATAACTTTTTTTTTTTTATGCGCGTAATTTGCCGAAAAAACAATAGGAAAACGAAATATTCGCTAATTTTAATTTCAGGGCCTCCCTTATATAACCCACACTCGTCAGTTCGAAACCCTAAAAATTGTAGATATAGCTTATAATCATGGAAAGAAGAATTAATAGAGAATTAATGTTAATTAACATACCAGAATTTTGTTAAGTTCGGCTATCAATAGTAAGTGCCCAATAATATTTGTTGGCTCCCGCTTTAGTTTTTTTTAGTGTATACCTCGTTTTTATTACGAACAAAAGTGAATATAATAAAAGTTACTTTAAATAACAAAATAAACACCTTTTGTTATGTACATATTTGCCGAAAACCCAATAGAAAACGAGATACCGCTATTTTTTGTTTCAGGCCTCCCTTACAACCCCCTCTCCTACTCGTCTCTTGAGATTTTGGTATGGCTTATTATAACGAAGGAGTTAGTGCTAATACACATACCGAATTTTATTTAGTTCGGTTGAGTGTTTTGTACCAAATAAAATTGTTGACTCCCGCTATATGTTTTAGCGTATACCTCGTTTATAATCTTTCGGGTATACGAAAAAAAGTTGTATTTTATAATAAAAGTTACTGTAAAATAAACAAACTTTTGGTTATAGTGCATTATTTTCCGAAAAATCAATAATAAACGAAATATCGTTATTTTTATTTTCAGGCCTCCATTATAACCTCCACTCCTGTTCGTCTCAGAGAAAATTTATATAGCCTAAAGTCTAAATTAGCTAAGTAGTAATATACATACTAAGTATCATAAAATTCGGTTCAGCCGTTTATGCGTGAAAAGGTAACAAGCAAACAAACAAACAAATAAACAAACAAACAAACACACACCAAAGAAACAAAATGCAGTTATGGTGTCTATGACATGTGAAACTTATTGTGAATAAATATACAAACAAGCCGAAAATTATTCATATCGTGAAATTTCGAGAAAAAAAAAAAATCAATGTACAGATAGAGGTTACAATTATATATATATATACTAGCTCAGATACCCGGCTTCGCCCGGGAATTGATTTTTGAGGCTGAATGGTGATGGTATTTTTTTGGCAAGGCTTTACTTTGCACAATATTTTGACATTTACCCGTCCTAGTGTTTAGGGTTAATACCCGTTGTTGGCATTTGTTAATAATAAAATTAATTTTTTATGTAAGTCTTCACTGTCCTCCAAATTGTTGGGAACTCCCGCCTATAATTTTTAAGCGTATAACGCCTTTATACTTCGGTATACGAAAATAGTGTATATAAAAAAGTTTCTCTAAATAACCAAATAATAAATAACTTTTGTAATGTGCATATTTGCCGAAAATGCAATAGGAAACGAAAAATACCACTATTATTTATTTCAGGCCTCCCTTATAACCCCCACTCCTGCCCTTTCCTAGAAATGTTAGTATGGCCTTATTATAAGGTCGGCGGTAGTTGCTAAATTCACAACCGAGTTTGTTTGAGTTCGGTTGAGTCTTTTGTGCCAAATTAAAATTGTGGACTCCCGCTCATAGAGTTTTTAGCGTATAACTCATTTATACTTCCGTACTATGGAAAAAGTGTATATATAACAAAAGATACTGTAAATGACCAAAATAAACACCTTTTGTTATGGGCAAATTTGCATGAATAAGCAATAGGAAATGAAATATCGCCTATTTTTTTTAATTTAAGGCCCCCACTTACATCCCCCACTCCTGCAGTCCCTAGAAAATGTTAGTATGGCTTATTATAAGGAAGGCGTTTTTAGTAGTTACTAATTCACACTACCGAAGGATTTACTTAGTTCGGTTGTGTCTTTTGTGCCTAATAAATTGTTTGACCTCCGCTTTAATAGTTGTTAGCGTATAAACTCTCATTTATACTTCCGCGTATTACGGCAAATGTTGGCATTAAACAAATGGTGTACTCTAAATTACAAAATAAACAATTCTTGTTCTTTTGTTTTGTATTTTCTGAAAAAGCTATATGAAACGAAAATATCGCTATTTTTAATTTCAGGCCTCCCTTATAAACACCCACTCCTATTTGTCTTAGAGAATATTAATATAAGCCTTAAAGTCTAAAGTTGGGCTAGTTAGTAAATGTACATTACCAAGTTTCAACAAAATTCGGTTCAGCTTTTTATGCGTGAAAAACGGTAAACAAACAAACAAACAAAAAAAATAATCAAACAAAACTATACAATACTATACAAACAGACACCAAAAGAAACATAAATGCAGTTATGGTGTCTATGACATTGTGAAACGAAAAGTTATCGTGAAATTTCGGCGAAAAAAAAAAAATCAATGTTATTTGTTACAGACAGAGGTTTAATATTTTATATTTAATATAGATATATATACCTACTTATATAATTGTAAAGTGTGTTAACAATGATTTTTTTTTCAAACTTTCACGATATGAATAATTTTCGGCTTGTTTGTTTATTTATTAGTTTGTTACCTTTTCACGCCGCAACAACTTAACCAATTTTATGAAACTGTACTACAACTGCAATTGTTGTAAATACTTTTTTTATTTTATGTTATCTGGAGTTTTAAGCGGGTTTCGTGCATTTTTGTTTTTAGCCTCAGTAGATCCCTCATTTTTAATAAAATGATTGTTACTATAATAAATGAGTGCATTTCAAATTCTCTTTACTAAGGACATTTACAACATGAGGAATAGAGAATAGATGGTGAAATGAAATGACCAGTGCGTCATAGCAACACGTGTGAAAATAGTTTATGAACGGCCTTCGTGGTGCACTTTTTCATCTTGCACTAGGAGTATCATGTGACATTATAGAGGGGTCCTTTGAGAAGTAATTGACGATATCTCTGAACACAGCTTTATTTATATGCACATATATAAATGTTGCAGCTAATATACATAAGCATTAAATAAATTAACTATCTCGCGGACACACCTATACAAAATTCAAAAAAATTCAAAATGTCGGATGACCGTTGGTTGAGACAATCCTATGCTTAATGCAGTGGTCATAGACTTCCTTCCAAACTGACATAAGTGCGTGCGTATTCATATCATTGACACAGCTGTAATTGTGGATTAACACTGTGGCACTTCATTGGTTAAAACATTGAGTGTTCATTAAGAAAATTGTACAAGGATCAAAATTTTTATTTGTAACAATATTCACATCTAAAAAAAAAAAGTTATGCCGAAAAAAATAATATATTGGATTTTGGGGAACCCCAAAAAAAATTTCGTCACGAAGGGGGGGGTAAACTAAGATGTTTCCCAAAATAACTCCTTGTGGTCCCCATTCACCGCTCCCTCTCTCCTCTCTCTCTCTCCCCTCCCTCCTCCCTCCTCTTCTTCTCTCCCCTTTTTCCCCCTCCTCCTCCTCCCTCTCTCTCTTCTTTTCCCCTCTCTCTCCCCTCCTCTCTCCTCTCCTCTCTCCCTTTTTCCCCCCCCTCACCTCCTCTCTCTCTCTCCCCCTCGCCCTCCCCTCCTCCTCTTCTCTTCTCTCATCTCCCCTTTTCCTC